>JAMKCH010043071.1:0-13065 GCA_023653785.1 Ophioderma brevispina
TGTCCTATAAAACCGTGAAAACGTTTCGTTAAGCGCAACTAAAGAAAACTTAATATGCCTTCAGAATAATGTCCCTTTAATTCCGTTTAAAATGCATCGTGTTTTGGTAAACCCTAACTGTAATGGGTCAGAAATGTTGGCATTGTCTCTTTGATCTTGTACTAAGGAATCACTATAGATCGGGAGCATAGGATGGAAGGCTTTTTTGCGACGTCATATATATAATATATATATATATATATTAAAAAAATTAAAAAAATTAAAAAAATTAATATATATAATATATATAGATATTATATTATATTTGCAATAAAGTGCCTTTATATATTTATATTAGGTTGTGTTTAAAAAAAGTATAGAGAAATAATAATAACTACAACCCAATTGGTTCCTGATCCTGCTTCTGTGGTATAGTGTGGGCCTAGATAATGCCAAGTTGGACTATCACGGTATTGGTACATGCCCCAATTATTTTGTTATAAACCCCAAAATGTTGTCCGCCAAACAGTTTGAAAAAGGTGCCTGAGGAGGGCAAAGCTTCGGCCGAGCGGAGGCAGCGAGGCAATTTTCCGCATTTGGGGTATAATTCTATGCAAGAATAATATGTCAAGTATTATCACTGATGTGGTATAAGGCATGATAATTACCAAGGGCTCAGTTCGATAGCCTTGGACGAGCACATGTTAACAACCCGCTTGAACATTGATGTCCTGGACGCATGAACCCCCGCAGCCGCGCGCAAAGTGGCTGTAAGCCTGCTATTAACAAAAACGGGGATCCGTCTGTTCATTACAGTCCACGGTAGGGTATTTAGCCGGCGGACTTTGTTTCCGTTTGAGATTATGGACCCATCTTTTTAACATTCATGCGGGACAATTGATATGAATTATTAAAAGAAACCACCTTACAGATGTTGAATCTTAAAAAGGAATTTTATTATGGGAATAACAGCCAATTTTTGGAAAAAAATTAAAGATTTGATGAAGTCACGGCATTGATTGTTATTATTTTGCTTCGGGGGGACCCATTCAGGTTAAAATGACGTTACGTATCCCTACATTGGAAAAAACAACCGATTATCGTCATCGTACGCGGTTTTGATCAGTAGGGAAAAGGTAAATTTTGTCTGTTTAGGACAATAAAACGTGTCTTTTGGAAAAAAAATCATAGCACTCTGGGCCAGAGGGCCATATGTACAGACCTGATTTAACATAGGAGGAATTTATACATATCGGTCGCCCCCGAAGAGCAAAAATGATACCTGATAAACTGACACGTGACCTGGTAACTGACACCGTGACACCAAATATTCATCTCGTACGTTTATAACTACCAATACGGCCAAAGCAGCAAGCAAGCATTCGTATCTCCGTTGTACAAGCGCAATCGATCAAGATTTGAGACTATACTGGTAGTACAGACTAGTTTCAATTGCCATTTGAAAGGCGTAGAAGGACACCTTCGAACCTAACACCTATAGGAGATATCGTCGGTCTTCTACGAACCTGCTTGATAGCTCCAGTCGGTTAGAGCGTTCGGCCATGTAATACGAAGGTCGCCAGGTTCGAATCCGCCAGCGCACATGGGTTTTTTTTTCAAAACAATATTCGTGCGCTGTGGCCATCTCCAGGGAAAGATTAATAAATATATATATTTTAAATTGTAGTTTCAAGTATAGGGTGTATTTTCAATGACGTAGTACTTACCAGAACTCGAGCGGTAAGCTATTATCTTAATTGTTTTTCAACAGTCAAAAATTCAAATCAATGCACCCAATAATGCTCCTTAGTGAAGCCATGAAAACAGTAATAGTAGCAGTGTATGTCAAGCATGAATTTGAAACATTTAACCTTGCATGCAATCACATTGGGTTCCGAATTTGACACCCTCAACTTTCCATCCAGATTTTGGTGATGAATTTCAGCTGATGCTTTTAATTTGTTTTGTATTGAATGACACAAACTACAGAAAATTCCCCTGCAAAAGTACGTAATCTTTATAAAAACAATACCTGAACATACGCGCCATGGCTACAGAGGTACGCGCTCTGTAGCCAGCGTAGCTCTGTAGCCATGCCCCCCGATACACTCTAATATCAAAAACAGCCCTATTATAATTATTATACACCCCAAAACAAATTGCAACTCCTGGGTAAATAAATGTACTAAAATACAAGGTGATGTATTTTGCTTGAAATAAAAGGGATAATGAAAGATATTGCAAAGGTTGACCATGGAATTGTGATTGTATTAGCTAATGGTTCTATGTGGTCGCATGGGGCAAACGTACACCTGCTAATTAATTTATAGTGCCAACATTATCTGTCAAACGAACCATTTTTTAACCACAATACGAATGTCCGCCAGTAACATAAAACATTGCCGTCTCCAGACGATTCGTATCAATAGGACAGGGGGGTTATTCTCAAGTTCGTTTTGCCCAAATCCAAATGAACCACGGGAGACGCGGAATTACAGTTTTGATAAATACTTCTTCAAATCAATCCAGGATTTAGTACCCAATTAAATCCCAGCAAGTGGCCCCGCCGGGGGATTGAAACGGGGACCTTCTGCACCAAGGGCAAAGACCCAACCCGTGTGCCGGCGTCCCTCAATCCCTGAGATGGAATTGAGGGTGCTTGAAATCTACGGATGGAGGTTTGTAGATGATGTTTGTAACTATGACAGAGCTGAGATCCCATGGTGAGGATTCGATGCTGTGTCAGCACCACTGAGGTTTGACTTCTACAACGTTGCCCCTGTTTTCACATAGAGCACTTCATACTGTCGATGTGCGTCTCTCGATGGCAAAGGACCATTCCTGTATGGTTGGGCGATGTGACTTCAGTTCCCCTGTGGGTTTGGAGATTGTTACTCATGTCACAATGATGTTACCTTTTTGCGTAGAAAAACCTCCAATTCAATGAAGCTATAGCCAAGGCAGCCCCGTAGAAAAGGCATGCGCTGGCCTCCAGTCATGGTATGACTAGGGGATATGGGAATACTTGAGAATTGATGTTATGGATGTTATAAAAGAAGTGTTTGGTGGTGTAGAGATGGCTGCATGGCGAGCAGTTACTGACAGGGGACACCACAGGATGGTTCTCTACTTCTCCCCAGGTCAATTTAACCATTTGAACCCGTTACACACTTCAATCTCACCTTTCTTAATCATGGACCTAGTCCTAGTAGATAAGAGGATCAGGCAAACACACGTGTTCAAAGACCCTTATCACGTTGCCGGCATTGTTTATCCCACCGGAACTATATACCGGTTTGCTAAAGAAATGAAGTGTCCCCCCATGAGTGGTGTCCTAGCTACCATAGCAACATGTACGGAATATAACCGTGACCTTGTAGTCGAGACCATTTTGGGTACAGTGCTGAAAAACAAACGATGCATGCCGCACTCAATGGCGAACACAATAGAAGATGGGTGGTAAGGACCAAGGGGGGTGTTGAAAAGCCCATTCAAACCAGTGTCCGCGCTGGGCGGTGACATTTTGAATATTGACGGAATATTATTAGTTTGGTGCTTGTATACACACATAAGTCAATTTCGATACAAAACAACCGGCAAACAATATCAGTTGTTGGATGTGGGTCCTATTGGGTGGTTAAATAATTGTCCTACCCATGGCCACACAACAACTGAAATGACACTCAGTCGTCTGATGAAACTTAAAACACGCCTCAATGAATACATCTTTCACCTAAGCGCGCATTGATTATGAGAAAAAAGAGTATTGAGCACAATGATACAGGTGCACTATTATACACCTGGCCACATAACACATACTCAATTTGTATCACTACCATTAGTGTATATTGCAAAGCGGCACCCACAGTATGTGGAAGAAGCGGGGCAGCATTGCACTTTCTATTGTTGGTACTTATGTTTTCTTTGTGGTCGGCAAAACCAGCGAGAGACGGATGAATTTCTAAAGATACGTCCGTTTTGACTCTCTATCTATATAGAACCCTTTGGGTAGGACACTCAGTCAGGCGGACACGGTAGTATGGACACCGGCTTAAGGTAACACAGGAGATTTTGGCAATTCTGGCCACAGATGAGTAGCTGTTGCACAGTTTGCCATTTCTGGCAGATTACAGTGTGGCTCGGAGGACGGAGGCCACAGCCGGCGTGGCCAGTGGAAGATGCACAATGGGGCATATTGGTAATTGTCACTTTGGCCCCACAGTGGCCAGTTCAATGACTAATTGCCAATCTGGCCCCCAGTTGGCATTTGTCAATCGTGCCCCACAGATTTATTTATTAAACACTAGATAGTGAACGCCAGCTCTAAAGCCGAACCACTTTTCCCGCGTGCGTACTTATTTCCATTAGAGTGGGTTGTACCCAATTTATTCATATATTCCCTGATTTACATAAGCGTGGTGTACCAATATTTATTCATCTATTCACGCATTGGCATAGAACCGATGTACCGTTACCAGGCCAACAGGTTACGGCGCATGCGAGTACGCGGGCGCGTTTCGAATGGCTAACCCGTAATGAATAGCTTATAATTTTTTCCAAAAACAAGGTTAAGGTGCCGCATATTCTTTCAACGCGGGCGTTACGGCTCTCTGTTATTATATCTATATCGGGCCACAGTTGGCTGCCACTTCTGGACCAAGTGGGTTCCGTAGTAATTTATGATTTTGGAACCAAAAGATCATGCTTGGTTCCCAGGTATTTTCTCTTCCAGATTGTTGAGGTAAAATGTTGGTGTTCCCATATATATTCATGATATTGGTTTATCTGTTGGTTTATCTCGTTCAAAGAATAAATTCAGTTTTCAATTATTGGATGTTTCAGGGTGGTTCCGGTGTTCCTTGTTTTTTAGCTACTTTGTCTGAAACCCAATAGCGATTTGGTTCAAAATGCGTCAAAATCATAGTAAATTTAGGTTTTTTTAAACACAAGTTGACACTTTGGCTGGTTCGCAAGTTTGTTCCGGGGTTTTTTGGTTCCTTTGAGTATCAATGGTTGTCGAGCAGAGCCTGGAACCCGATTCAAAAATCTTTTAGTCAAAATATGATTTTAAACCGAAAGTGGACCTTGGATGGTTCCCAGTGGTTTCTGGATGGTTCCTGGGGTTTTTCGGCTCCTTGTGTTTCAATGGTTGTTGAGCATGTCTGGAACCCGATTCAACTATTTTGGTTTAAATATGATTTTTTTAAAAAAAGTGGACACTTTGATGGTTCCCAGATGGGTCTGGGATGGTTCCCGGTGTTTTGGGCTTCTTTGTGTATAATGGTTGTTGAGCATTGTCTGGAACCCAAATAGCATTTGGTTCAAAATGGTCAAAATCATGATTTTAAACACTAGCTTCGGGATGGTTCCGGTTTTTTTTTTTGCCCCTTCGCATATTAATGTGTTGTTGAGCTTTGTCTGAACCAGATTCAACTATTTTAGTTCAAAATAGTGAATTATTGATTTTTAAACAGAAGTGGACTGGTTCCCAGTGGCTTTGGATGTACAGGTGTTTTCGGTCCCTTTGCGTATTAATGGTTTTAATGAGCTATTGTCTGGAACAAGATCAACTATTTTGGTTTTAACTTATGATTTTTATGATTTTTAAACAAAAGTGGACATTTGGATGGTTCCCTAGAAAGATTTCTGGATGGTTCCCGGTGTCGGTTTCCTTTGAGTACAATGGGGTGGTTTTGAGCAGTGCCTGGGACTATTCAACTATTTAGTTCAAAATAGTCAAAATTATGATTCTTAAAAACAGAAGTGCATTTGGGATGGATGGTTCCCACTAACGTCTGGATGTTCAGGTTTTTTTGCCCTTTTGCATATTAATGTTGTGAGCTGGCTCTGGAACCAGATTCAATATTTTGGCTCAAAATGGTCAAAACTTATATGTTTTTTTTTAAACAAAAGTGGACACTTTGGATAGTTCCCAGATGGTTCTGGGATGGTTCCGGTGTTTTTAGGCTCTTTGGGTATTCATGGTTGTTGAGATGGTTGGAACCAAATTAGCATTGTGGTTCAAAATGGTCAAAATCATGATTTTAACAAAAGGGACACTTTGGAAGGTTCCAGAAGATTTATGGATGGTTCCCGGTGTTTTCGGTTCCTTGTTTTATTATAGTTGTTGGGATTTTCTGGAACGCCAATTAGGCTATTTGGTTAATTTTTTAAATGGTCAAAAATCGTGATTTTTTAAACAAGGTGCACATTAGTTGGGTTTCTGGATGGTTCCTGGTGTTTCGGCTCATTGTGTATTAATGGTCGTTGAGCTTGTCTGGAACCGATTCAACTATCTTTGGCTCAAAATGGTCAAAACTTATGATTTTTAAACAAAAGTGGACACTTGGATAGTTCCCAGATGGTCCTGGATTGGTTCCGGTTTTTCGGCTCCTTTGTGTAGTAATGGTTGTTGAGCATGGTCTGGAACCCAAATTAGAATTTTGGTTCAAAAATGGTCAAAATCATGATTTTTAAAAAAAGTGGACATGGAAGGTTCCCAGAGATTAATGGATGGTTCACGGTGTTTCGGTCCCTTTGTTTATTAATAGTTGTTGGGCATTTTCTGGAACGCAATTAGCTATTTTGGTTCCAGGACCATGCTCAACAACATTAATACACAAAGAGCCGAAAACCACCGGGAACCACCAGAACCATCTGCGGAAAAATATCCAAAGTGTCCACTTTTGTTAAAAATCATACGTTTTGACATTTTGCAGCCAAAAGAGTTGAATCGGCATCAGAACAAAAGCTCAACGAACCATTAATACACAATGAGCCGAAAACACCAGGAAACCCATCAAGAAACCCATACCGAAGTGGCACCTTTTGTTTAAAAATCACGATTTTTGACATTTTAAACCAAAATAGCTAATTGGGTCCAGAAAAATGCCCCAACAAAACATTAATAAACAAAGGAAACCAGAAAAACAACAGGGAAAACCATCCATAAATTTCTGGGAACCCTTCCAAGTGTCCACTTTGTTAAAATCATGATTTTGCCCATTGTGAACCAAAATGCTAATTTGGTTCCGACACATGCTCAAAAACCATTCATACACAAAAGGAGCCGAAACACCGCAGACCATTCAGAGACCCATCTGGGATACCAAAGTGTCCACTTTTGTTTAAAAATCATAAGTTTGACCATTTTGAGCCAAAATAGCTGAATCGGGTTCCAGACCAAAAGCTCACAAACCATTAATATTGCAAAAAAAGGGGAAAAAAAACCTGAAACCATACGAAGTTAGTGGGAACCATCCATCCCAAAGTTGTCCATTCTGTTAAGACTCATTAATTTGACTATTTTGACTAAAATAGTTGGGAATAGTCCCAGGCATGCTTCAAAAAAACCATGGTACTCAAGGAACCGAACCACGAGGGAACCATCCAGACTCTTCTGGGACATCCCAAAAGCTGTCCACTTTTGTTTAAAAAATCATAAAAAATCATAATGTAAACCAAAATAGTTGAATCGGTCCAGACAAAGCTCATTAACCATTAATACGCAAAGGGACCGAAAACACCTGGAACCAACCAGAAGCCACTGGGAAACCAGCACTTCTGTTTAAAAATCATAATTTTCACATTTGAATAAAAATAGTTGAATCGGGGTCCAGACAAAGACTCAACAACCATGAATATGCGAAGGGGGCAAAAAAAAAAAAACCTGGAAACCATCCAGAAGCTTACGTGTTTAAACATAATGATTTTGACCAGTTTGAAACCAAATGCTAATTTGGGTTCCAGACAAAGCTCAACAACCATTATACAACAAGGCGCCCAAAACACGGGAACCATCCAGACCCATCTGGGACCATCCAAAGTGTTCAATTTTTGTTTAAAAATAATTAATTTAAACCAAAATAGTTGAATCGGTTCCAGACCATGCTCAACAACCATTAAACACAAAGGAGCCGAAAACCCCAGGAACCAGCCCGAAACACTGGGAAAACCTCCAATGTGTCCACTTCGTTTAAAAATCATAAATTTTGACTAAAATATTGAATCGGGTTCCAGCTCTGCTCGACAAACCATTGAACTCAAAGGGAACCAAAACACAGGAACAAACTGCGAACCAGACAACGTGTCAAACTTGTGTTTAAAAACTCTGATTTTTGACCCCATTTGAAAAAATAGCTATTTGGGTTTAAGGACAAAGGAGCCGAAAAACACCCGGGAAAACAACCCAGAAGGACAGAAAACCATCCAAGAATGCTCAAAAACAGAATGGATTCTTTTAACGAGATTAAAACCAAACAGGATCAGGATACCAAATATCATGGAATTGATATATGGAACAGCCCAACATTTTAACCATCTAAACAATATGGAAGAGAAAATACCTTGAACCAAGCCAAGCATGATTATTGGTTTCAAAATAATAATATAAAATTACTACGGAGACGCACTGGGGCCAGAGTGGCAGCCAGCTGTGGCCCGATCCACCGAATCAGAGTATTAATAACAGAGATGCCGTACGCCCGCGTTGAAGAATAAGAAATAGGCGGCCACCGTAACCGTTGTTTGAAAATTATAAACTATTCATTCGGTTAACATTCGAAATAACGCGCCCGTGTACGCGCATGCGCCGTAACTGTTAGCATGGAAACGGTACACTCGTTCTATGCAATGGTGATGAATGATGAATAAATTGGTACAACACGCTATGTCCAATCAGGGGAATATATGAATAACTTGGTACACCAAGTATGGAAATAAGTACGCACTGCGGGAAAAGATGGTTACGGCTTTGAGCTGGCGTCACATCTAGGTATAAATAGAAAATCGTGGGCCCGGATTTGAAAAATGCCAACTGGGGCCCGTTGGAATAGTAATGGAAACGCCCTGTGGGGCAAATGACAAATGCCAATATGGCCCCATTGTGCAGCTGCCACTGGCCACGCGTGCTCCGTCTCCAGCCCAACTGTGCAGATGCCAGAATGGGCAAACTGTGCAACAGCTATCATCTGTGGCCAGAATGGCCAAAATCTACTGTGTTACCTTAGCACCGGTGTCATAAACTACCGGGTCCGCTTGACTGAGTGTCCTACCCAAAGAGGTTCTATCAGATAGAGAGGCAAAACGTACCGTAATCTTTAGAAATTCATCGTCTCGCATGTTGTGCACCACAAAGAAACCCTAGAGTACCAACAATAGAAGCAATGGCTGCCTACGTTTCTTCCACATACTGGGGTGCCGCTTGCAGATACACTAATCGGTAAGTTAGTGATACAAAATTGATGTATGTAGAGGTGGCCAGGTTGTAATAATAGTGACACCTGGATCATTGATGCTCAGATACTCTGCTGTTCTCTAATGCAAGGCGCCGGCTAGTGTTGAAAAAGATGTATTATTGAGGCGGTTTATTGAATCAAGACGCCTGACGCGTCATTCATTCGTTGTGTGGCCATGGGTAGGACAAAATCTAACCATTTTTTAACCACCAATAGGACAACAGCCAACAACTGATATTGTGCCGGATTGTTTGTACTTCGATTTGACATTGTGTGTATACAAGCACCCAAACTAATAATTATTCCTTGCAATATTCAAAAAGTCAGCGCCCAGCACGGAGGACTGGTTTTGGGAATGGGCTTCACCCCCTTGGTCCTACCACCCATCGGTTTATTGTGTTAGCCATCTGAGTGCTGCAGCATCGTTTGTTCAGCACGGTCCCAAATGGCCTCGTATACAAGTCACGGTTATTCCGTACATGTTGCTATGGTAGCTGGACACTCACTCATTGGGGGACACTCAATTCTTGAACCAACCGGATATGAGAGATTCGGTGGGATTAAAAGTCGGCAAAGTGATAGGGTCTTTGAAACAAGTGTGTTAATTGATCCTCTTTATACTAGGTCCATGATGTAAGAAAGTGAGGATTGAAGTTTGTAAAGGGGTCAAATGTTAATTTGAACCTTGGGGGAGGAAGGGAGAGAACCATCCTGTGGCCTCCCCTGTCAGTAAATGCTCGCCAGTGAAGCCAATCTATACACCCCAAACACTTCTTTTATAACATCCATAACATCAATTCTCAAGCATTCCCAGGATCCTCTAGTCGTATCATGACTGGAGGCCAGCGCATGCCTTTTAAGGGCTGACTTGGTATAGCTTCATTGAATGGGGAGGGTTTTTCTAAAGCAAAAAGTAACATCATTGCTGAATGAGTAAGTAACAATCTCCAAACCCCCAGGGGAAGAATGAAGTCATCGCCAACCATACCCAGGAATGGTCCTTGCATCGAGAGACCACATCGACAGTATGGAAGTGCTCATGTGAAAAAACAGGCACCGTGTAGAAGGCAACCTCAGTGTGTGCTGACAACAGCATCGAAGTCCTCACCATGGAGCTCAGCTTTGTCATAGTTACATCAATCTACAAACATCCATCAGTAAATTCCAAGCACCCTCAATTCAATTCGGGATTGAGGGAAGGACGTGGCACACGGTTAGGGTATTTGCTTTGGTGCAGAAGGTCCCCGGTTCGATCCCGTTGGCGGGGGCCACTTGTGATTTAATTGGGTTACTAAATTCTGATTGATTTTGAAGAAGTATGATCCAAAACTGGAAATTTCGCCTCCCCGTGGTTCATTTGGAGTGGGCAAACGAACTCTGAGGAAACCCCGTCCTATGTGATACGTATCGTCTGACGGCAAATGTTTTATGTTACGTCGGGCATTCGTATTGTGGTTTAAAAAGGTTCGGTTGACAGATAACTTTGGCACAATAAACTTAATGAGCAGGTAAGTTTTCCCATTGCGAAAACATTTTTTACACTATGAGCTAATAAAAATCACAAATTCCCATGGCCACAGTTCAATAGCTGTCATTCACCATTGTATTGAGCAAATACATCAACTTGATTTTAGTACGATTATTTACCAGGAGTGCAAGGTTTTGGGGTGTATAATAATATATAAGAGGGCTGTTTTGAATTTTAGAGTGTATCGGTTCGCATTGCTACAGAGCGAATAGCTCTGTAACCATGGCGCGTATGTTCAGGGTATGTTGAAAGAGTACTTTGCAGGGGAAGGTTCTGGCGTTTTGTGGTTAATTCCCTACAAAACCAAATTTTAAAAAAGCACAGCTGAAATCATCACCTGAAAATTGGATGTAAAAACCAAGTGAGGGGTCAAATTTCGGACACCAATGTATTGCATGCAAGGTTTAAATGTTTCCAAATTCATTGAGTGACATGACAGCTACTATTACTGTTTCATGGATATCACTAAGGAGCATTATTTTGCATTGATTGAATTTTGAACATGTGAAAAACAATTTAAGATAATAGCTTACCCGATGCTGGTACGTACGTCATTGAAAATACCCCACATGACTTGAACTTAAATTGAAAATATAATAGTATTAATTTTTCACTGGAGATGGCCAGCGCACGATAGTGTTGATAAAAAAAAACCCATGTGCGCTTGCCGGATTCAAACTGGCATCCTCGTATACAATGCACGACCTCTAAACCGGACTGAGCTACAAGCAGGTTCGGTAGAAGAGCACGATAGAAATCATCTACAGGCGTTAGGTTCGAAAGTTGTCTTTAATACGTCTTTCAAATGCATTGAAAACTAGTCTTTATTACATGTATAGTCTAACATCTTGATCGATGCGCTGTTTGTGTGACCTAACGGAGCTCAGATGCTTGCTGCTTTTTGCCGTATTGTAGTTATAAAACTGTAACGAGATGAATAGTTTGTGGTCACGTGTCAGGTACCGGTCACGTGTCAGTTATCAGGATCAGTTTGCTCTTCGGGGGCGACCGATATGTATAAATCCGACTATGTTAAATCAAGGTCCTCTAATATGGCCCTTTCTGCCCAGAGGTGCTAGTATTTTTGAAAAACACGGTTTATTAGTCTAAACAGTACAAAATTTACCTTTTCCCTACTGATTCAAAAAACCGACGTACGATGACGATAATCGGTTGTTTTTTCCAATTGTAGGGATACGTACGTCATTTTTACTGAAGGGTTCCCCGAAGCAAAAATATAAACCAATCAACCGTGGGACGTGACGTCATCAAATCTTTCTTTTTCCAAAATTGCGGTTTCCCATATAAAAGTCCTTTTTAAGATTCAACATCTGGATATGGTTCTTTAATAATTATATTAATTTCTTAAAATAATAGAGTTTGTGAAAAAGATGGGTCATAAGTCTACAAACTGAAAACATTGTCAGCCGGCTAAATACCTTTACCGTGGACTGTAATGAGCAGACGGATCCCCGTTTTAGTTATAGCAGGCCCTTAGCAGGCCACTTGCGCGCGGCTGCGGGGGTATGCGTCAAGGACATGCTGTTTCAGCTGTTGTTTAACATGTGCTCATCCAACGCTACTGAACTGATCTCCCTTGGTAGATTACATGCCTTACCACCATAGTATCATACCTTGACGATATTATGCTTGCCCATAGAATTATACCCCAAATGCGAAAAGTTGCCTCGCTCCGCTCGGCCGAAGGCTTGGCCCCCTCACACCTTTTCACGGTTTGGCGGACAACATTTTTGGGTTTATTACATATGGACTTGTACATACCGGGATAGTCCCAACTTGGCATTATCTATGCCCACACTATAACCATCAGAACAGATCAGGACCAATTTGGTGTTGTAATTTATTATTTCTCTATAACGTTTTTTAACAACACACTAATATAAATATATAAAGGCACTTTATGCAAATATCGATATATATATATATATAATATATATAATAGATATATATATAGATATATATATTAATATATATACTATCTATAATATAATATGACGTCGCAAAAAAACTTCCATCCTATATCCCGAATCTATATGATGCTTGTACAAGATCAAGAGACATGCCAACTTCTACCCTACAGTTCGGGTACAAAACACGAGGATTTTAAAAACGAATTAAAGGGACATTATTCTGAAGAATAAGTTTTCTTTATTTGCGCTTAACGAGAACGTTTCAGAGGGTTATAGGACATGAAAATCGAAGACTACAACAAATTGCATCTCTGCCTATTAATTGTGTGTTTTAAAACAGGAATGACCTATTTATTAATCTTTTTGAACAGAACGATTTATGATTGTAGTT
>JAMKCH010043072.1:0-28036 GCA_023653785.1 Ophioderma brevispina
GTCGGCAATAATTAGTGTGATTGTGGTTGTTCCCAGTGACTCGAAATCCATATCAGGAACAGGTAAGAAATGAAATGATCGTATAAAAAAAAAAGCATATCCAAAATCTAGGGTCGGTATTTTTTAGTTTTGAATTTTTGTTTAAACTCGTGATTATTTATGTCAACTTTGAACAACTTGGATTGAACTCCAAATTGACGCACGCGGATTATTTTGCCTTTTTTTGGCAAGTAATCATGAAAAAAAAAAGTCCACAATTTGGGAAAAAACACATGGGGAATAATACCAACCTAGAACATGCCTCTGGAATACAAAAACGAACAAGGCACATTTTTATACCATATCTTATTTTTTTATGGGAACAACAAAAACATGAGTGAAAATCACATTTTTCAGTGATTGTCTCAAAAATACACTTTTTTTTGCGAAAAAAAGATTATATATTGGATTTGATTGCGTCATTTCCTTTTCAAATATGTATACTTCTATATATGTGAACCAATAATTGAAGAAGTTGGCAAAAACAGTTCCTTTGAATTCCTGCCGTAACACCCACCTTAAATTGAATGACGTACCCAAATTTCACCCCAATCAGCATGATTTCTCGCAGCTCTCTACGGGCTTTTGAAATTGCACTTGCATAGTGTTCCCAGAATGGCTTGTGGGTAGCCACCCTTCTATAATTTTCAACGCTTCCAAATCCTTTACAACTGCAAATTCCTTAGCCTTACTCATTTAAAATATCACTTTGTTCTGCTGAACCAGCCAAATTATTATAGGGGATCCAAGTTCGTGAAAACACAGGTGTAAACGTTTCTTTATTTTGAAGAACGTCAACAAGCTGGGTAAAATGGAATTGAGTTACTTCACTATCATGTATTGTAAGCATAACAAAAGAAATTCAGATGTGGAAAATAAGAGTAGTCTATGCCATATTGTTAACAGGATGAATCATCCTCTGGTGCAAGAAGGTCTAAAGTGCAATAGCTGCCACTTGTCAGAAATTCCATCAAACATATTATGCCAAGTTATTTTGCCAGTGGCTCTAATAGTCTTCAGGTGGTGACACAGAACCTTTCAAGACGCAACTGACTCAAAGAAAAATGACGAGCTATTCTTAATACATGGTATCAGCTGGTATCACATGCAGCTTATGAATAACTTTCTGCTTACACACACACACACACACACCACTCTCACACTGGAATAGGAGGCACGGGAACCAATGTCAGCATTGTCCAAGTCATGATGTAATTGCATTGCATTAATATCATTAGATAGGGCAACAAACCAATGATAATGTTTGTTCACTAAAACCCGCCCAGTAAGGAATTACCTATTAAACAAAAGAAAATATTATATCTGTAGACTAAATAACCAAAATTGTTACAGAATAAGTGTTAAAATATGAATATCTATATGACAACGGCGTGATAATGATATAATAAGATAATACTGGTAAAAGTTTCCAATCAAAAACTTTTAAATGCTAGAACACTTAGGTGTTAAAGGGGATGGACCGATTTAAGGATATGAAGTTTTCATCTTGATAGATTGCCTTCACTCCAAAAAACCCCATCTATAAAATTCACACCGATATTCAATCAGTTGATGCGAAAGCTAAAAACTGATTTTTGTAAGCCCAATAGAAGACTGTTAAAAATTACTATTGGTCGACCAAAAATGGGGTAAATTTTCACTCGAACTTCCTAACCAAATATCATCTGGCCTCTAAGATTTCACAGGGTAAAATGAGAAAAATAGTAGCTTTCTTCTGATACCAAATGTTTTAGACCACTTCTGGTAAAATCTGGGGCTTCTGGGGGACGAGGCGAAATTAGCCGATCGGGAATGGACTTTAACTTCCTGACAACCATTGATGGTGTCGTTTAAATTGTCCCAGCCGACGAGTTCGACGGGGACTATAAATGAGCAGCGTCCGTTCGTGTGATTAGTCCGTTCCTCTGTGATAAAAATGTTAACCCACATTGTATACGATTTATCTGGAGTTCCGCTAAGGGGCAACACATGGATATAACTGGTGGAAAGAAAGCGGGTTGATGAGTTCTCGACCTGATTAATTTTGGGCGTAAAATATGTAATTAAGTATCTAATTTTGCATAATTTATGAAAATTTTTCCTGCAAAAGTGGTTTCCTGGAGTTCAGTAAGGCGTATAATGATTGTACTTGGTGGAAGAAAGCGGGATGAAGAGTTCTCGACCTGCCCTGATAGATTGTGGACGTATTTTGGGCAAATTGAGTGATGCAAATGAGTGAATTAATAGCAAAAAATCAGCATAATTGCTGATATTTATGACCACTGTACATGGGATACTCAAAATTCCTGTGCCTGCATGAAAGCCTATCACTGGGGCACATCTTTTTTGCAATTTGAAAGTATGTGTCTGCGGCTTCTTAGGTATGGCAAATGAGCTAATTAAATATGCGTAATGCTTGATCTCTGAAACGGTACATACGGATAAGAACCAATTCCTTTGCTACATGAGGACACTAGTGTCAGTAGGGGAGGGGTGTGGGTGTTGGGAAGGGGGTTTTAGGTATTGCGGGTTGTGTTGGGGAGGGGTGGGGTGTGGCAGGATTTTGGCGGAAGGGGTGTTGTAAATGCAGGAGTTGAAGGAGAGGGTGGGGTGTTGCCAGGTGTTGGGGAAAAGGTGTGTTGCGGGGTGCTGGGAGGGGTGATAGTTTTGGGGAAAGGATGGGAGTGATGGGAGGGGTGAGGGTTTTGTTGCGGGAGGGGAAGGTTGTTGAGGTGGTGTGGGTGTTGTGGAGGGGAGTTTTTGGGCATGTTGCGGGTGTTGAGGAAGGGAAGCGTTGTACGGGGGTTTGGGGTGGGGTGGGGTTGTTGAGGGTGTGTTAAGGAGGGGGTGGGTGTTTGTGTTTTCATAGTGTTGGTGAGGGTTGGGGTGTTGGGGCACATGGCGGGGGGGTGGGGGTGGCGCGCGGGGGAGGGGGAGGGCGTCTCGTGTTGCGTTCTTTCTCCATATTCCTCTTCCCCCGTCCCTCCCCAAGACTGTATTTTAGCTCCTCTGGCAGACATTAACGCCTACTTTGCCCCAATAGTAGGTCGCCGGGAGTAAGCCTTTTTCCCCGGACTTACCTCTTGTCCACCCTCTCATATACGGCAACTCCCCCTCTCCGTCCTCCCCCTGATCTCACTCTCAACGTCTCCCCCTCCCCCACTCCTCGCTCTTCGATTACCTCTTCCTCCCTTCCCTACTTCTCGTGACCCCTGGCGGCTTCCTCCCGTTCTTATTTTGCTCCCCCGCCAGGACTACTAAATTTCATCCCGGGATTTTATTATTCCGCGCTTGCTTCCTTTGGAGCGTTGGCAAGGTCGTTTTACGCGGGGGCTCCTCCCTTGTTGGTGCTGGGGTGGTTGGTGGATGGGGTGGGTCTTGTTTGCGGGTGTGTTGTGGGTGTTGGGTTTTGCAGGGTGGGGGGGATGGGGTGGGGTGATGCGGGTTGTTGCGGAAGGGGGTGGGGTGTGTTGTGCATCTGCGCTTGTTAGTGATTGCGACATGCGGCGTAGACATATTTTAAGCATCGCGTAAATACGAGTTGCATTGTTTAGGAGTGATATGGGGGCTTGAAACCATTTTACAATAATGGTAGCAAAATGCAATAGAAACAAGACCACACATTGTTAACTGAGTTAATCGGTCTATTCCATGAACTCCTACTCTTTAGAAAAAGTTAAACAAATTCAACACACAAACACACCCACACACACCACACCCCCCCACACACACCACACAACCACCCTCACCAACACACCCATGCAAGCACACAAAATACCTACCCACAAACCACACCCAACCCCATCCACACACAAACCATTGGAGGTGCCAGTGTTTTTGCCAGACCTCTTTCTGGCTTGGGGCGGGGGGGGGAAGGGGGGGGGGGGAAAATATAAAAGAGGGGGGGGGAGAAATAAAAAATATGGAATGAATGGCGAAGAATGGCGAATGGAAAAAATGGGGGGGAAAAAGGAGGGTAAAAAAACGGAAATAATGCGAAAAAAAAAAGGGGGTTAATTTTTTGTGTTTGCGGAAAAATGTGAAAAGTGAATGAAAAAGTCTTGGGGAAAAAGAAAAAAACTGACAAATATCAAAATTTTAGAGATTTTAAACCAAATTTTGCCCCCACAAACCAAACACCCACAAATCACCCAAATTGCTGATTTTTTTTTTTTTTTTTTTAATTTTTTAGTTTTTAGTATTGTTTTTTGCGGGGATTTCCCCTTTTGCCCCCCCCCCACATGGCACCACAGTACTCCAACACACCTCCCACACATACCAAAACACCCAACACTCAACACCCACCCCACTCTCACACACAATACATTTATTGTACTTTGACATTGCTTAGTGTTTAGTATTTACAGGGTAGGCAATACAACTTCTCTATTGTTAGTTGTGTATAGAAAATTGCATTGTAACATGTTGTACTTCCATCTCCAAATCCCCAATTCGTAATCAAGGGTGTGCTGTACAAAGAAGACAAAGTTGCAATACAAATATGCAAAATTCACACAAAAAATATGTTGTTCCTTTGTGTTGCCCATTTTGCCCTAAAAGTGGGAAGGACCCACATTTCTACCTTTTATTGATAACTTGCTTCGTGAATAAACTCCACAACAAATTAAGGGCGTTGCTGCAGACAAAGCTTTTGCAAGTAGTATGGGGTAATTGACAAATATACCAGTGTTGTAAATATTTATGTATATACAGATTTTGAGGTGGGGTTGGGTAGGGGGTAGAAGTGGTCGGAAATCCCACCCCCCCCAAAAAAAAAATATGAAAATGTTTGTAGTATCGGGAAGTAAGTGTTTGTATAGTAACTACATGTAGGTATTGTGATATGTGGAATAAAACATCTTGTGAGTGTGCAATTATAGGCCTAAACAAATCTGCTAGAGGGCATTTGTTTATTCATGTAAAAAAGCCTCACAGAGGCCTGAATGTAAATTATGATGCTATTAAAAAGTTTAGTTTTTGGGTAGGGAGGTCTAAGACGTAGGATCCAATCATACCAATTTTCACAAAAAGGGGACCCATAGCTTTACCATAGATGCAGATTTTTTTGCCCATATTTAACAAAAAGTGTCAATTTTTCTCTAATTTCTGACCATTTGAGGAAATTAGTGTAATTTAAAAACTTTTTTTTTAGAAAGGTTGAAAAAGTGACCCATATCTCTATACCCACAATTGGAATGAAAAAAGGGATTCACATCCCAGAAGGCTTGAACATGAGACCATGTTTCAGACCATCCCTGTATTGGTCAATGTGTTGAGCACCACCCCCCCCCCCCCCCCCAGATTGAAAGTTAAAAAAAAAAAAAGAAAATTGATGAAGAGCTTAAAGATGCACTAATCCATTTCACAAAAATTATGAAATTTCTTCCATTTGATTTTCAAAGCCATTGGAAGAATAGAGATATTTTACAGAATAAAATAATGTTTCAAAACAATAGGGACCTGAATAAGAGGCGAACGAATGCCAGGTAATTGGTAGGTAAACTTTTTCTTTTGCAGTAAACTTAATCACATATGTCTTGTACCAGAATTATCATAGACTCGTACATAATGAAGTAATTGAAAACACAAGGTTTAACAACCCGGTCCCAACAGGGGTCAATTCCATGGGAATCATGCTCGGGCAGTGCGTTTTATTGTGTTTAAACGGGCATTTCTATCGTCTGCTGATTAAATGTCGCCGGCGCAAAATATTAAAAATCGTTTTCTGTGTACCATAAGGGCGCCGATATGGTCTTAAACATTTCAGGTGAGGGCTAATGTAGAAAAAGCTTTCAACCAAGCAAATTTGAAAAATTGCGATGGGTTGCACTATTTTTTCAAATGTGCAGTGTATCTTTAAAACTGCCCATCCTACCCACATGACATCTAATGGTTATGTCCCTAACAGGAAATACGGCTTCACATAGTGGGCATCACGATATTCCATTAACATTAACTGATTATTGCGTTATGTTATGGTGTATGTTGTTTGTAATGCGGAACCGTAAATATATTAAGTTACTCCTCTTATTAAAATTAAGCCCAGTGGCTTTTGGCCTGAATTCAGGATTTTTGTGGTTCGGCTGTGTGCCAGTTTTATTGATGTTCAGAAGGAGTGAGGAGCATTTTAGCTTTTCATGATGTTTTGTTTTGTGCTCACAGGTGGATTCCTAATGCCGGAATTTTCCGATTCTTTGTCATATTGGTTGATTTTACATTGGAAAATTCCAATTGAAATGCCTGAGTAAAAAAGAAGGGCCACTCTAATCTGCTCCAGTGAGCAAAAAGACGTGTTATCCATAGTGATACAATGGTAGGCATAATAAAAACTTATGTGTAGGCCCTTCTTTCAATTAGGTATTCAATTCATGTGATGATACTCCTTTTGGTAACACTTTTTGTGTCGTCTACAGATGGCGCTTGGAATGCTTGTATTGTCTGTGTGGTGCGGTGTGTGTGGGTGTCTCTGTGTGACCCGAGAATGTTAACCCTGAATATAATACCAATGTTTACATATATGGCACATTTCTGTTACTGGATAGAATGGACTTTAGTGTTGGGAACCGCATGTGACCTATGGGCAACTCCCAGTGTGACCTTGGTGACCTAGTGTGCCCTTGGTGACCTTGTGTGGACCTGTGTGACTTGCGTGACTCAATGCTGACCGTGGGACTCATGGTCTCCCACTCCCCATCCCTCCCCATGTTTTTTATTCCTTTGAATAGGCATCTATATAAGGCTATCTTAAGTCTACGATGCATACACAGTGTGCAAATTCCCCTGTGAGCATAGCAAAATGCTACCCATTTGAAGTAAGTGCTTACACAAATTTTGGCTGTATAGCATTTTTTTACAATGCCAAAAATACTAAAAACATCCCATTTGTGATAAAATGGCAAAACGCGCGATAAACATTTTCGAAGGGAATGTCGCACACTGTGCCTAAATGTCATAGTCATTGTCTTTATAAATATGAATGCTCTACAAAAATACAAATAACACCTACTTACTTGCAACATGTTATGCCAATGTAACCAAGTTTATTACCATTTAGGGTTGGGTGCTTATGGAAAGGAAAGATATTTGCATAGCTTATCCTAATAAGAACGAAATATATATTCGATTCAATCTAAAAAGAAATTGCTTTATCAACTTTGAATTTCTTATGTATTTGTTGAGAAGGGGACAAATCTCCCCAGAGACTATGTAGAGGAGACATTGTATTCTATATAAAAAGAGCAAAAAATATTAAAACACTAAAATATTTAAAATCGGCAAAAATAAAAAAAATAAAAAAAATGACCGTTTAAAACATGTTTTTTTTCAAAATTCTTGGAAATGAAAGCACAGTGTGCATGTGACACTCTTGACTTTTACTGTTACAAAGAATAAACTATATTACACATAATTAGAGCAACTTTAAAAACCATTTTGAACCCTGTTAGAAATTTACCCATTGGCACCCACACAATCAGAGGATCCCTGACAGAAATCCTTCAAAATCTTAAGGCATTTCTGAAAGAAAGACAACATTTTTGGCTCTGCTAACAGGTTTTGTTAACACAAGGGAATCTATGAAGGGTAGCCATGATTTATAATCTTTTACCATCCCAATCTGCTACTGATAGCGTGGCCAGCAAATTTTGCTTCTCTTGGTGTTGGAATGACTGCGTAAATTTTCATACATTTTATTTGCTGTCTACTGCTCAAATCTGCTATAATACTGTTGGTAGTATAACTTAGTATTCTTTAACTGTCATTTATTTTTATCCCCGCTGGCTTGATATAGCAGAGGGATTTTTGTTTATAGCAGTGCAATGTCCGTATGTGTGATGTGTGTTCCAGTTTTGGTTAGGTTTTTGTTTTTCATGTCTCCTTTAAAAGTTGAAGTCAGATTTAAACCAGACTGGGCCCTAAGGTGCAATAGGGGTTCCTTCATTATGTGGATTATGGTCCAAAGGTCCAAGGTATCATCTGAGGTCATTTCCAGACTGCCATTAGCCAGGGGATGATGCAAGTTTACCTCGCATTATGTTTTTTATATTGCTTTATAGCATGGCATCAAATTTGCTTCCTGCTGATAGCATGATTTAGCATTACTTTAACTGGTCCTTTTTTATTGCTCTCTAAGCTGATTTAGCAGGCATTTAAAATTGGTGATCTACTGCTAATAGCATGACTTATAATCTCGTTAACTGGACATTTAATTTGCGAATCTTCCGTGTTGGTCTACTTATGATAGCATGCCATCAAATTTTTGATCTGTGATCCTGTATAACATTGCGATCTACCACTGATATTTGACTTAGTAAGTCTTTAACTGTACATTTTATTTGTTGTTATGCGGATAGATGGCATAAATTGCTATTTACCAATATTACTGCTGCATGATACAACTTAGTAAATAAAAAGTACATTAAAAGAATTAGTCTATACAGCTGCAGTACAAATACTTACCACTACTTACTATTTCCCCGACATCGTATGTAGTATTGTTTTATGACACCTTATAAATATTTTGAGATTAATGTGCATAAGGAATTTTACCATTATCGTGTTGAGTAAACTTGCTTTTAAAATCCGCCATTCCCGTTCATGCGTTCCACGAAACCTGCTAACATGAAACTCGCCCCCCAACACTCGTCAAGTGGCACAATTAGCACTCAGCTTCCGCTAAGAGAAATTACGGTTTCTGTACATAGTCTGGAAAAAACGGTTCAAAGCCTTCCGGACGACAAGTAGCGTGTTTTGTGTATGCCTATTTGTATTAACGCAAGAGCAATTTCGTCGTCTGTCAACAAAGACGCTGACCGATGATGGCGGCGGCCATTTTGTGTTGGTTGTTGTTAATAACGGAGTTAAATCCTTCTTTCTAGGAGAACCGTAATAACTACAATGCGTGACAAAAATGCTAAATAGATAACCTTTTGTCTCTGGGTACGATGATATAGGGGAAAGTAGTAAAAAATACCAGCAGGGGAATAGCTCCAATTCATGAAGCTCAATTTATCATCCTGTGTCCGGCACAATTGACCAATGAAATGGAAGCACTTTGCCTATGTATATGTGTGTGTACTGCTTTTTTTTCAAATTAACTAAATATTAATACAAAAAGGAGGAAAAGAAGTTTTTAAAAATTTTTAAAACAGGATAGGGAAAATAAGCATTTTGCATTTTGAAATGACGTTACTTACGACGTTATTTAACCCAGGTTTAAAACAATTTTTCATAGTTCGTATTCTTACATTAAAAACAAGAAGTACAAAGAACGTAAGTAGCGGAAAATATAAATAACGGCGCAGCATAATAAATACTACTTTTTTTCAAAATGCGAGTATTATTTTGTAGGCAGGATTTATTTTTCATTGTCTTTGATTCCAAATGTAATTTATGGTAGATATAGGTAATAAAGGTGAAGATTATTGCAATAATTGGGGTTTTTACCGTAATTTGAAGGTAAGTCTGTAAAATTAGGAACATTTTTAACAGTTGACAAATTATAATTATCTATAGCTCAGCTTCTACAGCTTATACAATGATCTTCTAGGGTTTTGTATTAGGGTTTTGGTTGTCAAGAATTCCAATTTGTAACTTCTTTTAAATACTTAAGACTTACAAACAACCGAATCCAAGATGGCTGCCAAAAGGGCCAACAAATTGGCCGCCACAAACATTTGATTAGCTTGTTGTAATCTCAGCTCAGAGTACATAATATTATGGCGTTTAGGTCTTAATTAGATTTTAATGGTCAACGTGTTCAATGTTACACATAGTTGATTCAGGGCAACTCAGGCTTCTGGGCCTTCAGAACAAATTCTTACAAAAGAAGCTCCAAACTTGCATGATCCTCTCAATCCGATCACCGTCCAACTGGTTTGATCGATATCGTTTTGGTAAGTAGGATCGCCCCTGAGGTGGTGTGTATGCTGATAATGCAGTTGCTATAGGAGTTAAGCAAAATTGAAATGAATATGAATTAAGTTTGCCAGAGGGGTTTAATAGTTCAAAATAAAAACCACGTCGTGGTGACAATGGCTTTAAAGCAAGAAGCAAATTATAAGGGATTCGTTTATTCAAAAACACAGAAATCATTTTTCCAGAGTTTGAGGTTGTGGATTGTTAAAGAACATCTTCTGTACGGAGTTATGCACCAATACCAATTCCATGTTTGAGGATTAGTGGTGATTGATATGAGGGTAACAAAGACCAAGTCGAAACAAATGAGAAAAACGAAAAAGTACAGGATAGAGCAGTCAGCTCAGGCAGAAGTCATCGTAATAGACGATGTGTTATTCTTCCGGATTATCCACAGGCCATACTGGAAAAGACAAGGACTGTGGCGGTTTCTCATTTTACATCCAAAAAAGCTTAGCACGACAGATGTATACCTGATCTTTGATCGCTTACTTGAGTTTAGTATTAGAGGTGCAACAAGAGCGTTCGCGCTGGAAAGCAGGTAAGTAGACAGCACCGGCTTAGCCTAAGTTGCCCTCTTCCACCACACCCGCCAGTCATCTTAATAATGTAAAAACACCAAAGTACCGCTATCGACATCATTTGTCAGCACCTGCTGCCTAAACACTGCCCCACCTCCAAAAATGTGGTTCTCATCACAGGAATGCAGATCCACATCTATATTAGTGCGCTACTTAGTCCACCGGTGTTCATAACATCTCAAAACCCAACCAAATCAACAGTGTGCATGGCTCCCAACATCTACAACATATTAGCTTGATGCTTCATACCGCAAGAAGAAGAAGAACAAACAACTCCTTGGCGTGTGAAAGTTCTTCAAAAACAGCGCACAGTAGTACTTCGACTTATTGTGACAGGATCTTTATGTGCAGTAGAAAATAATATTTCCCTTGAGGCATCAAATTGGAAAAGACTAAGCTTTCACACTCTAGCATTATGCCAAGAGCAAACTAAAACAGTCATGATGTTTCAACCGTAATACACCAGTAAACAAAGGGAGAGAGAAAGGACAATAAGAGATGAGTAAAGGATACCCCAGTAATTAAGTGTCCTGTTCATATGCGTGAGGGGAGGCATCCTGGATTAGTCTCCCCCATTTCAGGAGGGAAATTTTCTGCTCCTTTGTACCGATTGAAGTTGTTAGGGGTTAGATTCAGGTAGGGACTGTAAGGGGCAGACTGTGAGTTTCCTTCAGTCCAATTAGTGCTCCTGTCCAGAATTTTATCTTGTCCCAGTCAAGTTATGTTGGTCGGTCCACACATGTTCGGCGATAGCCGATTTTTGTGTGTTTGCCCTGTGAGTCGCTTTCTGTGTTCGTCCGGTTTTCGTTTTCAATGATCTGCGGTTCACCAATGTACACTTTGTACATGATCCATAAGGAATTAGAGTAGATAACTCCAGGTTGGAGTTCCTTGGGAACGTGCTCTTTAGGGTGTAATTAGTGTTGTCGTAGAGTGTTAGTCTTAAAATACACACGTAGGTTCTTCTGTTTCGGCTTTGGCTCTACACGACCTACAGATAGCCAGGAGAGTTGACCTACATACTTCAACCTCTGACCGTAAAGACCAGACACCATGTAAAAGCCACGAGTGATTTAGCTACATTCGTATCTACTCTGACCCTCAAAGACTCGGAGATATGCTGGATCCTTTGATGTAGAATCCCTATTCACATCTTTTCCTTCTGGAGGAAGCACGCCATTACCATGGGCTGTATCACGTGACGGGACCTGATTGACAGGACACCCTCAGATCCGCGGACGTGAGAAAATGATGTTGGGAGTTTTGTTTACTAACACATACTATATTTGAAGGCCGAACCTATATCCCAACCGGATGGGCTAACGATGGGTTCTTTCGTTTCTCCACCAGTGGCTAAACTGTTTATGGGAGTCCTTTTGAGCAGAAACCCTCTGACTGAACCTAATCCACCGCGCATTTGGAAACGTTATGTGGACGACCATTTTGTGTCTATAGATCGAGACCATTTATCGTATTTCTTTGACCACCTCCACAGTCTTCGCAGGATGTCATCAAATTCACTCGTGAAGAGGAGGACCCACGGACAAATCGCTTTCTGAGTTTTGGTTAGATGAAACTGACCTTATTCTTGACACGACTGGTCTATCGCAAAGAAGACCCCCGCCGACCAATACTTGATTGAATCGCTGTGTCTGTTGAACTGATACACCATTGCATTCAGGCAAATGTGAATTGTCTGTGAATGCCAAGAAGGTTGTAACTTCAAAAAGTTGGACTTTAAATAAAGATGATTTCAGCTGACCAAAGTGATCAAGAAGAAACTGAGGAAATAATTTTTCCAAAATATTTCTTTTGTTGTTATCTAATTCAAGGTTATTTAATTTTTTTTGCAAAATGGCACAACCTTCTATGTCGGTGGGCTTCATTTTCTGTTTGAAGAAGTGTTTCCAAAGTGTAGTAATATGTGGATAGCGAGTATCTTCAGACTGATGAACAGTTGACCAATTACGTCTACATTAAATCAAAACTTGATTGTGCCCACTTTAGATTACCCCTTTTTCTATGAAATATCCCATCATTATATTGACGTTTGCCAATAAAGACCACCGTATTCCGTATTAAGACAATTGTGCATCATCTTTATATTGATTGCTTTGCCAACTATGGACTACCCGTTCATTACAACTTTATCACCATTTCATAGGGAATGCTGGGTCCAAATATAGAATACCAATTATGAAAACCTGAGCGAAATCTTTGTAATTGGATATTTGGCCAACTTTCGACTACCCGATAATGACAACGACTTTTGGGAATTTACTGTCATAGTTGAACTTACTTTGCCAATTTCGAACTACCGTATGATGACCAATAGTACCTATCACCATACTGAATGCTTTGTTACCTACAGTAAAACTATAATGTCAGTTTGTGCAATGATTCACAGTTAAATGTCTGCTAACTTAGACTACCTTTTTGTAACTCACATATGAATATTTGAATGCTTTGTTTAAATTGAGACAAAACTTATTATGATAACTTGTGCCTTCGTCTTTCACTGTATTCAATACCAACTCTCACTTTTAGGTAAAGAACACGCAGTAGTAATTGCTTTCAAAGAGTAGAAATTTGAATTATGATAACCATAAACCTATCGGAAAGACACCACCATTACAATCGTATTTGCTTCAAGAGCGGGGCGACAGGCTGTGCTGGCGGCCATCTTGGATTTCGGATAGGAAGACTTAATGTAAAAAGAATAACAAATTAATTCCACTGACACCAAAACCCTACAAAGAACAAGAATTCAGCTTTATAGCTGCTTTAAAAGATGAGACTTTGCTAATTATATGTGTGGGCCGGCCATCTTGGCGAACATCTTGATATTTCAAAATGCTCAAGAGTGAACTTTTGGCACACCCCTCAGTTTCTCCAAATCAGTCGGGTCTTAGGATTGTTTGTAGAAGAAAACAGCTTTGTGGGTAGCCCCATATACCATTCACTCTTCCATCCTTAAAACTGCATTATATGCCTTTAGCCTTACACTATCACTTCTTAACTTTGTTCAGCACTGCAACTTCCTATGGGGAATACCGAGTTCATTGAAAAAACAGGTTGCAAATGATCTTATCTTCAAGAACATCAACCAGCTGAGTAAAATTGTCTTGAAGATACTTCACTATCTTTGGATTTTAAAAAACATATGAAAAAAGTCAGAATATTTAAAAATTAAAAAAAAAAAAAGGATTATTGATAATTGCACAATATGATTGAAACATTTCTTGTAATATGTTTATAATTTTACATGATGATAAAAAAAAAACCCAAAAAATATGACAACAAGTGTTGAGGTGTTTGTTAAATTTTAATACCCTTAACATTGATGGAGTGGTTGAATGGTTTTTTTTCGAAAAAGGCGAGTCCGAGGAGGAGTGGGTGGGTGGTACCCCTTTAAATTCTACAACATTTGGTTGGTAAAGCTCTGAAACACCATTTTTTAAAAGGAATCCACTTAAACATGTTAAGGTTGCCCATGCTATACTGAGGTTGTCTAACGTTTTTTGTTCATAGGAAAAAATTCATGGTTCAGTGGGCGGGGTGTTGTAACCAAAAGGTTGCAGATCATGGTTGTTGCTATCTAATACGAGACAATATTTAGGTGAGTGGTTACACGTGCATGTATAAGGTTACGCAGAGCAACAGGCCTAGTACGGGTGGTTAATTTTTTTACCGTGGGGGAATTTTAACTAATATTATTGATTGGAAACCCACCCACCAAGATGGGTTATAGAGGTCATCCTGCCAGGGGAAGTCCCCTGCCTGAATTCTCATCCATCAGCACAGCACACCTCTCTGGTTAGTCTAGCTCCTACTACTTCATGCCATCCCCTCCAATTGATGATTGCATCCGCCTCCAACATGGGCAACATCATTTGGGCCAGGCATCCCCACTCATCAAATTAAATTCATTATATACAGGTAAGGAGACTTTCAATCTTGCTAATTCTATTTTCATTGGGTTGCATAGACATTGACCTGGTACACTTAGTTGGAAATATTGTTGATATAGTTTTGAGCCTTTATATTAAGTTTGTTCATTTGAACTTAAATTCATTTGTGTTACTTTCACAAGTTTAACAGAGACCATGTGCGTTTTTAATGCTTGAAGTTGCATTCCTTTGTGTCTCTACAAAGTTTAATTTATTCTAAGCACCATGTACTCCAGATATTGGTGTGCCCTTCAGCACTTGTGCTATTTGTTATATAATTATATAGTTCTTATGTTTTACTGGTCAGTGTTTATTTTGAGATATGAGAACCATGATTACCATGTGTAGTTGTAAGGCCTATTCACTTGTGGTTACCGCGTGCTGAATATAGTAGGCCTATATGTGTATCATGATCAAAACTGAAATATAGTTCATGCTTTGTGGCACACTGTTGTATAAAGTAATGAGATTAGTGATTTTGAGATCTCACTTTATTATGTTTGTAGGCATCACTTTTGTCCCTGTAGTGCACGACAGGAACAAGAGTGTTTTGAAGATGCCTGTGGTAGTTGTGTGAATTTTCCTTTGTTGCCATCGGGAAAGAGAAAAATAAGAATGGCAGTGTAAAAGTTAACAGAACTTAACTTTAGAAACTATATTTCTGATTCCAATGTGACCGTGGTGTTGCTAACAATCACAGTAATGCTTGATCAGTGTGTTTGCCACATTAGCTGACATGTTTTAGTTGTGAAGTTATAATTTCGGAGGAGTCATTGCCAAGGCGGAAAAGTTGGAGTTATCATACTTTGTGATTGGTGAGATTAACGAATATTTTACCCTTTTGATGGAATTTACGGTATAATTTTTTTTCAGGTTTGATTGGGGACTATATTATTTACTCTGCACCATTGATTTTGAATTATGGTATAAAATATGATTTGACAAAAATGCTCAACTGTTTTTAAATAATTTTAAATGTTTAAGTTGAGTTGATAACCATACATGGTTTGGAAATAGTACAGTTCCTTTGGTTAGACCAAAAGCAACCGTCCCACTCTTCCAAATTCTGGGAATTGGCAATTTGCAAATGTTATTGATTTATTTGGAAAACGCTTCTCACACAGCGGCCCCCAACCTACCCGGTGGTTGCATCCCTGGACAATGCCTAAGGCCGCCAGGCTGATTAGATTATAGTCTTTGGCCTGTGTACAAAAAAATTGCTTATTATGACAGCAACTCCTCGGTGTAGTTAAGAAAATTCCTTTAGTTTACTTAGGCTGTATGATTCATTTTTATTCACCAAATTAAGTCTTTGTTCCACTTGGCAGGCATAATAATATATCAGAATGTATATGTTGCTTGCTATCTTTTGGAGTTTATAACGTTAGTTAAAGAAATACTCTATTGTCTGTGGAATGTTGTATCATGAGTGAACTGAAATTATTTTAAAATCTTGTACTATATGGCATTATTGCAAGTTGGGACGCAATGTTGCTTGATTAATATTATTTTGTTGTTTGTAACTGTATTGTCACATGTTGTAACTTGATTTGCCAGAAGGTTTAATGTTCATGTTTCATTCACGTTTGGCCAATTTATGTTTCACATGTGGCTATATGGCTTTGTTTATAAAAAGTTTGGAGGTTAAACTGCATGAGTAACTCCCAATAATATTCACTCATGCAGGTTAACAGCAAATGTATGTTGGATAAGAAATTAAGGGCCTATAGGTAAAATAGAGATGATTGGATGTATTCAATTCTTTGACCATGCATGCAAAATAAGCTTTGTTTGGCAACACACATGGTAGTTGGCCTATTTGAAGCGAGTTAATTATAGTTTAAGAGTTTTGGATCTATGGCCCAAAATTTTTTAATGTATTAGTTTACTGGTCTTCTATGTTAACAAGAAACACACCATGCATGAGTCATATAAACTTATGGATTAATTAAATTCCATAATGAAATTCAGTTTAGTTTGTTGATATTATGTACTTAAGATGTTTTATTTTGGATTAATCGGTGAATTTTCTAAATTATTGTCCACTTTCTTGTGACAATCCAAGTAATCACCATCATATTTCACTTAGTGTGTTTATTATTTAATTAGGCCCATAATCTGAGTAGTTTTATGTATATATGTTTTGATTAGTTTTAATACAAAAAAATGGTTGTGTGCTCAAAAATGATTATGCTCGTTTGGCAGAGAGAGAGCTTGTTGAAATTTGGAATCATGATGCATCCTGCCTCCACACATTGGGCAACATCAGTTGGCCCAGATCACACTCATCAATTAAATCATTAATATCTACAGGCTCATCTCATCTACTACCCTGCGATATGATGAACCAACAGATGTCGCGATGACCCAATCTAGTATTATGAAGATCTGGGATTCTACTGAGCTACCAACGATGATGACGACGACCTGTATATGCTGACCAAAGTGCACTGCGCGATCACACTTGATAGTACGGATGGTACCAATCAGGTATAATATTCACATTTGTCTATTTTTCTTGTATATGAATGACCTGTAAATAAATAAATATTGTAAACTTTTTAATAGCAGACAACCAAAAAAACCTTGTTGTGAAGATTGATTTTGTCTTGATGAAGTAAAAGAATCATTTCTCGTTGAACCTTTAAAGTAAAACGAACCCCACCACTCATAAACCAAACAACAATGGTGGTGCGTGGGGTAGGAGGACCTACATGGAAAAAAAATATTTGTGGTCATAATAAAAACCAAAGTTAAAAAGAATACAAGATAAGCTTTGTTGTTTTGCCTATCTATTATCATGTTCATAATGCATGGGCAGTAATAGTGGATTACCGGCTCGGACACGACATTCACTAAAAATATTGGACTGCTCATCAATGACATGATATTGGGTAGGCAAACACAAACAACCCCTATCGGCAAAACCAGCACACCTATTACTGTGAGATAGGAAACTACAGAAAACAAACTTTTTATATAGAAGAAAAATAATGAGGTGGTAGGTTTAAAGTTCTGTGGGCCCAAAAGTCAGAAAAGGCCATATATGTCACACAAACTTTCCTTAAAGAATGACCCATATTAGTGTTTTTTGTTGTTCCCCAAAAATGACAAAACCAGAAATAACATCATTTGTTTTCTTTTTCCAAGTGTTTGTTTGAACCCCGGGGGGGCCACTGTATTCAACAGGTGGATATGATGCAGTGAACAGGACTTTCCAAAAATTGCCCCCCTAAACACGGTATTTCACCGACTAAAAAAACAAGCTAAAACATACCCTACACAAGTCGGTTTAGTTTCTGGTATGATCACTCAACAAGTATACGCATTGCATTGAATCGTAAATATAGCCTTTTTTCTTGCTTTGTTTATCATTTTCCAAGTTCTGATTGACAATTATTTTGGACATTTGATTGCCTGCTTAATGAGATATAACTGACAATTTAGGGTAAGAAGAAAAACATACCCTTTTTTCAGATTTTGTGTTTTTGACACCCTAAATTTGGACGCGCGTACATCGCTGTTGGAAAAAAGACACACTTTTACGTGTTCGTGTTCACGCATCATATCAACCTTGACTTACCAAGTGCCCCCCCCCCACCGGGTTTTGAAACAGGTAATGCTATAGAAAATATGGTTCGCCTATTTCCCACTACCCCAAACTCATGCGTAGTCTTACCATAACAGACCTTTATTCATCCACGGTGCTTTGGCTAAATTGGTCCAATCAGGAATGACATAGTATGCAATGTAATATTTATCGAACGACTGATTTTGGGAAAGGACCTGGAATACCATTTGAGGTGTCAGCTATTTAATATGAGACCTGGCACATTTGAAAAACATAGTGCCACCAAACAATTTTTCTTAATTTGCATGGTTGTAAAGCTTTTATATGCAAGCCTTCACCTACCTAGCCTTGAAAGGATAAGGCCAAACATCAGCGCCATTATGGGTAAAACAGAACAATTTTATAAGAAATTCGCCGGGCGACATGTATTCAGGCAGACGATGGAAATGGAGTAACACAAGAAAACACCACACTCTCTCTTTTAAGGTCCTTTTGTTTTGTTTTATGTTATTTTTATGTGGTAAAATATTGTCTCTATTTTTACAATTAGCTTGGACTAATCATGTGACAATTGAAGAAAAATAGAAATATCAAATTGTGTGAAACTGCTGCACTTAAGGTGGTCCCATAGGCTGGCTCAAGAGTGATTAAATGTATGAAAAATAACTTTTGTCAATAGATGGTTATAAATAAAACAAATGAAAATCAAGATATGGGATTTGTTGTAAACAATCACATGATCATGAGGTTTTATGCTGTCAGATATGTAAAATCAAAAAAATTACCAGTATTTTTCATATTTTTACATTTTGAATTTTCACTTAAAAACACCTACATTCCTATTTCTAGTTTCTTTGTAGATTATAAAAGCTGGAGTACTTTTCATGCATTGATTTCACTGATGTGGGTGTCATAGAAATATTCATAATTAAAGATATGGGCATTTTCCCCCCAAAGCATGATTACCCAATTTTGGAAATAAATCCATATCTTGGAGTTATGGAGTCATTTTCATATTGACAAAAATTATTTTTCATTCCAATTTAATCCTTTCCCCTGGGAACATCTATGGGACCCCACCTTATTGAGAATGATGTGATTAGCTTGAAACATTTTACAATGTCACCAAAATAGGTCAATGCTGGAGAGGGCCACGCATATTAAAGATGCTGTCAGGGATTCATCCAAAAGAGCCAACATATTGAAATATGCAGGAATATCATAAAGTGAGAAGGGCAAGTCTGTAGAATCATCATAAGTTTACATTGTTGGCTCCCTGAAAAAAAACTGGCCCGAAAGGAGAAAACGGCAGTGACAGCAGTGCTCAAAGATACAAATCTCCTTCAATTATGGATTGTAGTAAGTGTCGTACGGACAGTAATGACTTAATATAGCTGATTTTGAGTTTCTGATCAAAGGGATGGAAGGAATTTAGACTCGTAAATCTAAGCCAATATAGATATGAACCTGGAACAAATTGCAACAGAAGGTTTTGGTGTATAATATGTGTTACAATAACCCCTCTGAACATTATATACAAAATCGGCCCCCCAATCCCAAAATCAGACATGGGAAGTGGGTAATTAGCTAAATCAAAATGGCCGCCCCAAAGGCAACTTTGAGGCCTGTATCTCCTACAATGGTTGGTTTAGTCCACAAAATAGTTATTAGTAGATACCAATATGACAGGGTGGTGTCTCCGCGGGATCGAGGTTATCCAGGTACAAAGATGCCGCGCAGACGTTCAAATTACCACATACTAGTGTCCGCCCGTCCCGGTTTCTCAACCCCCCCCCCCTGTGCTGCCGTTGTTTTTTCCCCCCCGGTGGCTGAGGTGCCATGTGCGTAACCACACAATATGACGTAATTCTCATTGTACTTATTCTGATTATTAGTAATCGGGAGAGTTTAAAGATTAAGCAGCTTGTTCCAGGTTTACACATAGTAGTGACCACATAAAGCATGTGGAATATATTGTAGGTGGGATCTACTATGATTGTAGATTCCTGGGTGGAGTCTACTGTAAGTGGGTCTTATGTGGGCGGATTCTACTGTATGGGGGGTGTGGATTCACTGTAGGCGGATCTAATGGGGGCGGATCTCTGGGGGCGGATTATCCTGCAGGTGGAATCTACTGTGGCAGATATATCATGGGAAGACCTACCTGTGAACGGATCACTAAAGGGTGTGGATCTTAGTTATCGGATGAAACCCCCAGACATTGACTGAAAAGCTTACAAAAAATATAAGAACCTGAGAAACACTATATAAAGGAAAAATCAGGAACTGAACTGGTGTTAGTGGAACAAAGCAGGAATCCCAATTGCGTGGTCAACCCAAGCGCTATTTGGGAGCTGTGCTGGAAAATATTACGGTATAAGTAGGGCTGGTTCTCGGCAAGCATTTCATTGTCGACAACTCAACAAAAGCGAACCGGACCGAAATCGACATGTCGACAACAGTGCTGCAAAGGTTAGCTTAGGGCCTATGGTGAAATTCATCACAGTTTCGGTCTCTGTAAATGTAATAGCTCAAATCGAAGTCTTTCATATAGAAAAAAGGCGCGGAGGGGGCGCGCGCCTCACGGTAAATCTGCAATTCTTGCAAAATCAGCCATTTTGGACAAGTTGCCTTTCAGCCCCCGGTTAATTTTGAAGTTTTCAAATCCTGGATCGCCATTGAAAAGTCACACCTGGTTTTAAATTTACGGATCCGGAAATTTTTGTACACACGATCCTATGACATTTATACAATTTGCATAAATGTTTTACTGCATGAAAAAACGCAACGTCCCCCCATTCATCTGACTTTGGATTAAGCATGGTAGGTTGTGCTATCTTTATTTCGAGTTGTCTATTTTAATTTCTATGCAAAATGTTATATTTCGAAACTCTGAGTCAGCCTTTTAAACCTTAACTTCCAAACTCAACATATAGCCTATGAAAAGTAAACATTTCTTGAACGGAAATTGTCCAATCTTTCCGATATGTTATCAAAATTGCAGTAGGGTAGGTCTTAAGCAGTTTATTGATAAAAATAATATGAAAAAAAGTAGAAAAAAGTGGTATCTCTTATGATTTTGGGGGGAGCAACTGGTAACGGAAATGGCATCAAAAATAATGCTAATTGCCATAAAGCCTTAAGATGCTTAAATAAAAAAAAATTTGCAAGTCGCTTCTGCTAAAGCACAATCAAGTATTTGCAAAGTTATAAAACCAATTATCCATTCATAAAATGTAAACATTAATAGGTAAACCTTTGTGAATAATGTTTTACGGTATGACAAGTATGAATTAACAGTGTCGCATGCTTCAAATTGCAGGTCATTTTAAAGCATCACCCAACGTCATATGGATTAAAGAGTATAACACCATGTTTATTGTGTTCCATTGTATACTCAATCCCAACTGTTAATTAATCAATTATTTTATAAATTTTCTTTTGAGGCATACAACAATAGGTATGGTCTCATAAAGGGCAGTAATGTTAGGTTTAATCATATATATAATTCAAATAATTATGATTATTAAGATAATTAAAGAAAACAATAAGAGACTGAAGCTCATTATTATCCCTATACTTCACATGGTACGTTTCCCAATCTCCGTGTCCCAATGGCTCCACCTCACATTCGTTTTTACTCAATAGTCTTAAATTTAAACTATTTTAAGGTCTGATAAGATAAATTTGGTACCACTAAAGCTAAAAATAAACTTTAAAAATGAGTGCTACTTGGAATATTAAACAGGCCCCACCCTAGAGTAAGCCCCAATTCAAGACACATGGCCATTATTAAAACTTACGCTTGCATGTGACGAGAGTGAAATACATGTTACAAATCTCAAATAAATGTTTCTGTATTTTTTTTATTGTTTTCCGTTTTTTGTCGACATTCGATATACGAACAGGCTTTTGTAGCAGTGTTCACAATTTGGCTGATACCCTAAGCGATGCGATGGAATTGACAATTTCCGATTTGGCAGCAATGGTAATGGGCAGCTGCACCTTGAGATTGTATTTAGGTTATTTTAGTGCAATATAAACCACTATTGTTATCGTTTTTATCATTGGTGTTTATTTGTTGCTGTGTTGTTGTTTTTATAGCACGTGTACGTAATCATATATCACACACCAAAATTATAGTTACGTCAGGCGTTCTTTTGTCACCGTTATGACGTAATTGACGTAAAATTTGCACTATGATGACGTCAAAGGGGGACGTCAATTAATGTTTTTTTAAACCAGCTGATCCGAGTCTTGGTATCATATTTATCTATTAATAATATATTTATGGGTCTAAAACCAACCGTTAAGAGATACAGGGCTTTTGAATTGAAAAGATTGTCTTTGGCGGCCATTTTGGATTTATCTAATTAGGCCCACTTCCCGTCCGATTTTGGCCCGTTTTGATATATGATGTTCAGTAGGGCCTACACACGATGAAACCAAAAAAAACGTTCTGTTGCAATTTTCTAGGTCATCATACAGTTTTACTGAGAACTAAAATAAGCTAATTCACCATCCGCTCTACTGACCACTAATAAGCTAATTGTGACTTACAGGCAGCTTCTAATTGCGGATTAATTGGGCGGTTTGCTACACATTGTCCTTTGCCAAAAGCAACACTTGAACAAATTTGGATAGATTTTTCTTATTAGGTTACTTTTAGTCTAGCACTTGTAGCAGTAGTTTGGATATGTCGTATGACTTTGTTACAGATGGGGTGATTCTTTTGTAAGTGTCACTTCTGTTTCAGTGAACTTGATTTTCAAAAAACTATATCTGCAACTTCGAATGAGTTGTTCTGCAAAGATTTACACCTAGCATGGAAAATAGGTGGGCCCAATCTTTACAATGTTTTATGCAAATTATCTGCCGTTATTTCCAATGTTGTCACTGATTTAGTCATTTCCGTAATTTTTATAAAAACAAAATCGGACAAAGAAGAAAAATATTTTTCTACAAGTATAAATTTAAAGTATGTGGGTTTATGTGCCGTTGGCAGTTCTCGTGGTTACAGGGCAGGGGGAACTTTCCCCAAACACTTCAATGAGGGACAAATTCCAGATGCTACAAGTACAAGTGTAGGTATACCTACATAATTTAATTCAATGTAATTTTATTTTATAAATTTTTTTTAAGTACTTTTAAAACTCAATCAACAAGACAAGACCGTGACCTTTGCTGAATAAACAGTTTACCTTTAGCCTATTTTGCTGTAATCCCATAACACGAATGCATTTTCCAGGACAGGTCCCAATAGACTTTACTCTTGTTACCACACGAAAAATGTGAGTATACTAAAACGTCCAGTTGGACCATTAGTCATCTTAATATTTACCCCTGTAGAAACTTTACCCCCCTTGTGGAAATTGCCAGCATTTTCCAGAGGGACCCTGTGGTGCTTAAAAACCTTCTAAATATCCTTTGAGTCAAGCTCAACGTCAAACTACTTGCCAAAGTTAGTCACGGAATTGAGGATTTGGATGTTGACTTAACTAATAAATACACAAAAATACTATTTCACAAATCAATATTTTTCATTTATATATCTTGAAGTACAGGGAACAAGAACGTAGGACACTTCGGAGAATCACCCATTATGCAAAAATCACGATTTTTGAGGACTTTTTTGATTTAGCAAAATCACGTCGTGCCTTTAAAAGAGTTAGGTTTAAAGGCACTATCAGTGATTTGGCAAAATCAGAAAATCAAAACAGTCATAAAAAATCAGATTTTGCGTATTGGTAACAAGGGTAGGTCTCCTAACTACCAGATAATGATACAACAAAAGCAACCCAAATAAGGAAAATGATTAGTCATACGATCCAAATGGACACCTACTACATACATGTTCATTGGAAGATCAAATCTTTGACATGCTGTTTCTTATCCTTCACTTTAAGTAATTCCTGAATATATAAAATTTATTTTAACTCTTTTGGGTGGATCACTTATACTATCTTTATTAGCTCCGTATTTATGAATAATCCTTGATACATGCCCAGTATACAAAGTAGTAACTAATCAACAAAACACACAAAAACAAACATAACCACACCCCACCCCCCACCACAACACACACACATAACACGGACACTCCCACCCCATCAACACATGCACTCCCCATTATCCACTGCCAAACACATTATAACACCCAAACACAACACAAATCATTTATTGTATGTTGATCCTCCTCAGTTGTAGCATTTTCCAGGTGAATATCAAACCATTCAGAATGGTTGACCCTGGCGATACTATGGTAGAACTGTGCTTCCCCATGCTTTGACCATGGAAAAACACAGGTTTGAGAAATAACACCAAGGTCCAACTCTATGGATTGACCATGGTTGATCATGGTTCAACGCATGTTCAGTGCCATGGTCAATATATGGTAAAAGGCCATGCGTTGGGACTATTGATAACCATAGGTAGGTCAAACATAGGTGGATGTGGTGCCATTTCTCAACCTAATGGATTGACCTTGGTCTATAATATGGCCAAAGTGCAGTTGGCTCATGGTCAAGTCAGTTGTACCATTGTTGGTTGACCATGGTTAAAATGCTAGAATGGTTGACATTTTGCCGGATTAGGCAGTACAACTTTATATGTTGTAGTTGTGTTGAGGCAATCAACCAGTTGTGCTGTACATGTATTCCGTCCAAAATACCCCAAATTTGTTCAAGTGTTGGCATCTGTATACGATACACTTTTGCAATAAAAATAATGCAACTTATAAAAAGAAGTTGTTCCATTTTGTTGTTGGCCAATTACCTCAGAAATCAGAAAAAACTTAATTTTTCTTACCTTTTCTGCGAACTTGCTTCAGGAACTCCACGCAAATAATACTATATTGGTGTGTAGTTTTTGGGCTGCATTCAAAGCTTAAATCAATGTATATGGGTAAATTGAATGCAATCCGTGTAAATTTAAATGTGTGGACATATTGTTGCAGGTAGAATTTTTCCAAAAACTAATTAAACATTTGTTTAAGTGTCCCGAAATATTTGCATCATCGCGCAACCTATATGGAGGTATGTTGATAATATTTGGAAATAAGAGCCTTTGAATGTAAAGTGTCAATATAGGCCTAAAACAAATTTGCATATAGAGGGACTTTGTTTTTTGCTTGTAACGTAATCCATAGTCATAGAGGCCTGCATGTAAGTATTTGATCATTATAAATTAGTTGCGTCGAATGTTGTGATGGTAGAATTTTGGTGTTATTAATTGTTCATATGTGGCACTTCTTTTGACCTTGTTGTTATTTTTGCTTCCTTACTTCCTCTGTAATTGTGCACAATTTTTGGTTAGACTAGAAAGTTAACAAAATTGTATATATTTTCCATAATGAGAAAAAGTCAACTGTCATGCCCTCATTGGATATATGATATCAATGAACCCTTTTTTTGGTGAGGCAATACAGGCTTGAAGAATTTATAGTTGTTTTTGAAATGCCCGGTGTTCATGTCGCATGAAGAATATTGCATGATAATATTTCCAGTTTTCGTCTGTTGTCTGGGAAACCAGAATTGTGCATACCACCTGCTAAGGAACATACCATAAGATTTTAAGGGGGACGTGGATTTTGAAGGAAAAAATGGTACCATATGACAGTCAAAGGCCTAATTCACACTAGGAATAAAGAGATGTGGATTTGATTCTTTAAATGAGTTATTTGTTGGGAATATGATTCTGAGATCGCAAATTAATTGTGTTTTTTGATTCCTTTTTTTATTCCATTGTTTTCAGCAGTCCAAGTTTGGTCTGTCTTTAGAATAACAAGTCCAATATAGGGTTTTCACCATAATAAAAGCTCTCTCTGTCTTATAGGCTTTTGAGAACTCCAATTTGACATTGCCCAAAAACAACTCATTTTGCATAATTGCATCTTCTCTGTAATTTAAATAGACGTGAAAAGAGAAAATGACAACATCAATATCAGTAGAGGCCAGTGGTTGTAGCCAATACGGGGCAGGAGGGCAAGTGCCCCCTTGAAAAAAAGAGTGCGTAAAATTGGGAATTTTGATGAAAAATCTGCCCAAAATCAGCTATTTTTTGGACCCTATTTACCCTCTGATTGGACACCTTTTCCCCGGATTGTGACACCTTTCCCCTGATTGGGGACAACGAACCCTTTTCCCCTGATTGGGATCAACTTTTGGGCTTGGGGCTTCCCCCTCAGAACCACTGCCTATCAGCCCCCCGGGAATCTCAAGCTTGGTTTTTGGTAGGGAGTCTATAAGTAGGATCCATATCTATTTATCAATTTTTGCCAAAAAATGGAACCCATACTTACATGTGGCATTTTGGCCGATCGAGCACATCTTTTTGTGGGCCGCAGCTATAGCTGGCAGGACCACTTAGTAATCCGTTGGCGTGTGTAGGTTTTGTGGATGTGTGTTTTGTGTGAATGTGTGTGTCAAAATTGTTAAGTTTTTTTTTTTAAATTGACCTCAATTGAAATGTGTTTAACTCAATTAGAAACCAACTGCTGTCCATAGGTGCACAATGGAATCCCTCCTCTGTTGATGAGGTCAAAGGTTTTTTTTAAAGAAAATACAATGTTGTGAGGTCAAGTTGAAAAATAGCTAAAAATGTAAATTTATCTAATTGAAACTTGAAGTTCCATTGAACCAAACTTTTGTCATAGGGGCACAATGCGATCCCTCATATGATGAGATCACAGGTCAACGTGCCAGGGTCAAAGGTCAATGGTGCTGCCCACAGCTTATATCTTTGAATATAGCGAGCCGCGAAAGCCGAGAACGCGACATTACTAGTTGTTTTATGATTTCCTAGATACAGCAATAAAAGGGTTTTAGTTGATCTCTGATGTTGATGTATTTGATGTTACAAGCAAATTAGTTGTATCACTGCTGCCCACAGCCAATGGTATTTCTGTTTGCATAATCGTGTACAGAAATTCCTGTCCGTATACTAAGAGAAAATACAAATTATGATTTCTTATAGAGCATATCAAATTTGCACGCAAGATTAGGCATACCAACACATTATAACTTAGGCAAACAGTTCAATGAAAAAAACTCTCAATTTCTTTGAGGTAAATCAGGGGAGGACGAGGCTATGGATCATGAATGCCCTTCTACCAAAGATGCAGATATTGTCCCATATTCAATAAAAATTTGGCCTTTTGGTTTCAAAATTTGACCATTTGAAAAATTTGAGAATTTTGCTCCATTTTTTTTTACAGATTTTCAGACAATTTTGAAAAAGTTGACTAATCTTTTATCCACATTGGGCACAAAAAATTGGTCCTGTCATAAAGGAGACTGAAAATGGAGACCCTTTTGTGGTACATCCCTCTATGGTCTTTAGTAAAAAATTATAGAGTAGGTTGGAATTCCAGACTTTTGACAAAGTTACCATTTGGATTTCCAGGATTTATACAAAAACTTGTTTTTACTTAGATTTCCGAAAAGAGTTCACACAGCACAACAAAATCCAGTCTTTTTTCAAATATCTCTTTACTGTGAATTCTGGAAAAAACGACAAAGGATATAGCTAGTGGAACAAATTAGAACCCTTTGGTAACAAAAAAATTACATCGTCTATGGGGGGGGGGGAGGGCAACATTTCTGTGGAATAACCCAATGGCATCATCAGGCACACTGTAAAATACTTTTACTGCATTCCTCTTATGACGTGCCCCTGTTGCCTAAAGAACGTAATTTTGGTGGGGCACTTATTTCTCATAGGCAAGCCTTGGGGATGATCAAAACCACAAATGCAGGCGATCTAGGGCTGGCTTTACCTTTTTGTGTCTGCTGCAAGAATTGCAGAAGGCACATAGTGGATTACTCTGGTCTATGTCTGTGTGTGGTGTGTTTGTTTGTGGTCATAATGTTACCCTTAATATATTGCATGTCGTAGAGTTCTGTAAGGACTATGTGGATGTAAACTTGGTGGAAAGGAGGGGAGGGATCGGGTGACTGTTATGTGATCTAATGTGACCTTTG
>JAMKCH010043073.1:0-29640 GCA_023653785.1 Ophioderma brevispina
TGCAATAAAACATGTATTTAACAATATGGATATTTGTAGTAATATTTCACAATAGGACATTTGAACCGCCTTATGAATGGTGAAGGCGATTGGACATTTGACACTGCCTTTGAAGGGATCGATTGGTTGAAAAAAGTTGAGCTTTGACTTGGAAAAAAACATTATATACTAAAAAAAATAATTTTAAGCTTAACTCGTTCAGTGGGGATATGAAGATAAGGATTACATTAGTGTAAAAATCGAGGCTGTAAAGAGACGATCTGATTGATCGCTGGGTGCCCTTTTGCGTTGTAGGATTTGATATCCACAGAAGTCTTTAACAATGGATACGTAAAAATTGCGTGCAAATAGATTTGACCATTGCGTAACGGCCTTTTATCACATAAGCCTTTGTCAGTGGTAAGAAAAACACGTGTTTAAATTTGGCGAAGTCGAGATTCGTAACTTTTTCCAAAAAACAAAAAACGTTTTTTTTAAAAAAAAAAAATTTAAAAAAAACACAATGTAAAAATGAAATCGTTAATAATAAATTTGATGGCTGTTGTAAAGTGTGCCCAATTTATTTTCTTCTTCCATTCTCTCTTTTCCGTTTCATTCCTTCGTTTTCACTTGCTTCCCGCCTCCCCTCTTTTTATCGTCCATTTTCCCCCGCATAGCTTCTAGAAAATTCGACCGCAACCATCTTGATCTGATTAAGATGCAGGATCCTCACGTCCGCAGCTACGCAGCATTCCTGGAAGGGCCAAACCAACTAACCTCATCTACGTGAAATCTCAGGCAGTCGTGATGGACAGTCCGGTCTATTCTTGTAATGCCAACTAGCTTGTCTTTAATGTGAACTAACTTGACAGAAGAATGGGGCCAATAGTAGTTGACGCTAGTAGTTGAGTTAAAACAAACAAATCCAAATCAGTACCTTGGGAATTACTACATCTTGCATGCGGTCATAGTACTGTTTCGGCATGTTCACTAAGTAACAAGGGTTTCTCTCTGTATATTTGCTATGGCCTAGTGGATTGTGCAAACGATGATAAATCTCTGAATTATGGCACAGGGAAGGGTTAGGGTCCTTTCAATTAAAAGATGTTGGCATAGTGGCAGTGCAGATGTTCTGGTTTTTGCGAAGGGGCAAGACAATGAAAGGCCTATGAGGGTAAACTTGAAAAGTAAATCAAATATTCGTCAGTTATAGGATTCCAAATCCGTATAGTTGATGTACGACCCATGGTTTGGAGTTATGGGGTCAAAATTATAAGGGTTGTGAACATGGTGTGGATGAAAATGCTAACAATAGCAAGAAGTCGACTTTCGTTTGTACAGGGGTTGTAAAAAATCAAGTTTCTCCCACTTTGTGTAAGAAAATTTTCCAAATTGTTCATATTGGAAAATTATTAAAATAAAGAGCATTTGACTATACCACATGTTTTGTTACGAAGGTACCGACTGTCTCAAAAACTATAACAATCAAAGTTTGATTTTTTTTTGCCAATCTTCAGTTCATCTCAACTTGAAGTTAACTGATTCATTTTGTCAACATGTTTCACAGCTTTCATGGATTTTAGTTGGTGTATTTGGGGGTCTGGTACAAGTTAAGGCCAATTATCTGAGACACGTGGGGAAAACGTGGTGCAGTTCTGCTATCCCGATAATCACATAGAGGCCATTGACATCACCTTCAAGACCTTCTTTATTGAAATTAAAATTAAAAAAGTATAAATTGCTGCTCCTTGTGAAACAACTTCTTTATAAATTGATAATATCACAATCGCCAATAAATAATGCGCCTTGGAAAATTCATTCCAAACAGTCTTTTTGTCTCGGCTTTACTTTCCACGTTTCCCAGCCGAAGGAAGGAACCATGGAAAAAAACACACTCGTTTGCCAAAGTAAACTGAGGCCTTTGAATCAACCATCCTTTCCTTCTTTCCTTATATTGTTTGTTTGTTTCCACGGTATTTGTCATGGCATCTTGGGAGGTAGTGGGTAATGGGGAGGGGAAATAGCCCTCCCATTGAGTCATTGTCCACATATTAATCCCTATACACTACTTGTGGCTGCCGCCCTTAGTTTTATACAGCATTAAAATTTTACATGATTGCATGATTATGTCCCGTTTCGAGTGAGTCCCTAATTTCCCCCACACCGTCATAATTTTGGGGCTTTCACACAATTTCACTGTTTGAAAAAAATATATTGATTTAGTTCAGTGCATGATAATCTGAATATCTTACAATAGCATTGTTTGAAACATTTAATACCCCCAGATTCTCCGCAACTTGTATCTTATTTCTTGAACTTCAGTGAACTGGCCCAGGTGGGTATTTCTATCTCTGTGTTCAACTGACAATATCTCCGGTAGCATTGTTAGGGTGCATCAAATTGGATATGTTGAAAAAAACGGGATTTAGCTTAGGATCTGCTATACAATTAAATCAAAATTATCTCAATAATACACAGTTTATATTTTTGTACATTTTAGTTTGATTTTATCTTTTTTGGGACAGTCTGTAGAGAATTAAGATGGGGCCTTGGCCACTCAATATGCATTGGATGACTAGACTTATGACCAGCTTGACCACATAACATGATCACTAAGCAGAGCAGGATGTGGAAAAAAATATTTATTATATACCTGGTCTTGTCAAGAGGAAAAACAGCTTTACTTTTAGTCTTTGCAACTTGTTTTACCTGTCAAACCAGAAATTGAAAGTTTGGCTATTTTTCAGCATTTTTTACTCTTAACGTCAAACGCATATGTCTACGTGAACAACTATAATATTTGCAATCCTCATAACCAGACAAACAATATTGATAGACGTCTTCAACAAAATGGGAGCAAATTTAATCGATTTATTGGTATAAATGCTATCGGCACATATATAATGAAATATCCCTAAAAAAACGTACCAGTGTTTTCATGGCCATGGAGAATCCTGCGAAAAAATCCAGATTTATTCCGACCAATACTACACAACTGTACAACGATCATGGGAGCTACCATGTTTATTCACTGTGGTTATATTTACACAACGCGCATGCAATACCGAAACAGGAAGCCAGCGAAAATATATCCCATAGCCCGCATATAATCACGTGCAGTTTGCCACAAGCTATCCTTTTGAACTTCGTTGAGCACACAAAGGATAGGAGCGAAGTTCGTTTAGAATTTTTTATGCAAAAAAACTACACTTTTTAAAACCTCAGTGATATGAGAAAAATGTTAAGAGCTGTGTTTTAAATGACCCATATGTGTTTAACAAGTTTAGTTGGCCTCCAAAACTAACAATCAGAAAACGTGGAATTGAAAAGGGTCGCGATATTTAGTTTATCGCAGTCCGCACTGTAACCATGATATCTATTACAATGGATTGGCTACACAACAGTAATGTGTATATTAGATTGAATGGGAGAGAGAGGCCCAACGGGCGGGCAATGCTTGGTCTACCGAACACAATATTACCATTCCAGAGACACCTGTTTAAAAGAAGTTGTATCCCGGGTGCACGTTTTAGAGACATGCCATCCCAAATAGAATGAGCTCACTTGATTGGATGATTCTGAGTCTGTTATGTCGCTTATCCACATTCAATGGGAACAATTTTGTATAAATGAACGGCTCTTAACCACCTGCTGGGCTCTATTTTTGGATGACCAATATGGCATTCAGTGCCTGAATTACGAAGCCCAGGTTTCCAATCATTTGTATAGAAAGATCAGTGTTCGAAACCCCACTAATGCGCGGTTCAGCAATCTACGTACTTTCAATGTCCGGAGTAGCGCTTCTTTGTATGATTCAGAGTTTCCTAATTTTATTTTTAAAAACTGATATTCTCAAGATCCCAGGCTGATTTTATAAAAATAGGCATAAATGTATGATTTTGATAAATTTATACATTTTAAAGGAAAACGTTAAATTAAAGCTGTGTTTTTAATTTCAATGTTAAAAGTAAACGCGATAGTCTTTAATACAGGCCAGAACTTTACTAACCACCGATCAACTTTCAATGCGTGTGAAAGACTAACAACATGGCTTGTGGCAAAAACGATAGCGTAAAAAAAATCAACGTGGCGGCTTCCTTAAATCGTCTAGTGCTTCGCAAGTGATGCGTGAGAAAATGACGTTTTCCTCGCACAGGAATACTCCAATGAACATGCAAAACATCTGGTACGTTCAAATTTAGGGATATTCATTATATATGATTCCGATTTATACCCAATAAATCCCTTTAAGCTTTTAAGCATCCGCACTATTTCCCCACAATTCGTCACAATCTGCTCTGGTTCAAGTAACGACGCACTCGTATTTTGTTTTACACCGGTCGCTATGCTTCAGTTCGTTTTAGGGGTAAGTTGGGGTTAAGGGTCTTTTTTGATTATCTCAATTATGATTATACAGAAAAGTGTGTCAGAAAGGTGTTATTTAATGGAAACTCCCGTAACCTGAAAAAGGCTCCCAAAAGGCTAGATCCCAGTCAAAGACATGAAAATCCACTGTTTTTTGCCATCAAAACTCTCTCTCTCTCTTTTCGTCCCCACCATCTATTCTATTATTATTTTTATTTTTTTCCGTTTCTCTCTGCTGAGTGAGAGAGAGATTTTATCATGTCCTTAGCCAAAAAAAAGGGGGGGAAAAAGTGGTCTCAGCTTCACTTACCTACAGGGTCGTAACCAGACCTGGCCTCCGAGGGGGGGGGGGGGGGGGGGGGTCAGACTCAAGAAGTTTCCCGAGTTTTTCAGACGCCAATCCGGACTCCGCTGCGCGGGGGGGGGGGGGGTGGGTAGCAAGGGTAGCATAAGTTTTTCGTCGGTTCAAAATTCGAAGAGAGGGGGGGGGGGGCACGGGGACGTTGGGCGCAAGGCCAGCCGGGAAAACTTCTCCCTCCCTTTCTCTTCTCCCTCTTTTTCCTCTTCTACCCTCTTCCCTTTTTTCACCTTTCTTTCTTCTATTTCCATCTTTTATTTTACTTTCTCTTCCCCTTTTTTCTTCTCTTTTTCTCTTCCTTCCCCATTTTTCCTTCCCATTTTTTTTGGCTCCCCTTCCCATGTTTTTGTGTCCAGGGGCAGCTTGCCCCCCCCCCCCGGCCCCACTGGTGACCCACTGCTTACCTACAACATTCCTAAGCGCTATCATAGGCTTTTTAATCAAAAAAAATATGGCGCTACGCGGATATTCCATTTTTAAGCCATTTTTCGGCAACTTCGCGGAAAAGCTTTCCTTCTTTTTTCTTGATCAGTGTAAATAAAAAAAACAGATTATAATCATTGATAAACCTAAAAAAATGGAATTGTTACACCTATGTGAGCGTGAAGCTGAACAACTTTCTCTTGGCCTTCCACATTTGAGCCGGTGGATCATAAAAAAAGTCATCTTTTCAGTTACAATAAACAAAAAAAAAATCTCTCGAATTAAGTTACCCCCACTGGTGGATTACAAAGTGCTAACGATTTTTGCATTAGATTAAGTTATGGTATCCCTACCCATATGAAGCTACAGCATTATGATGGTCCACTGGAAAAATGCACCTTTAGTGCTTAGTGTCCCAAACCCAAGAAAAAATAACTATTGCAGTCGACCCGGGCCAGTGAGAACATACCCTTTGGAGATGCAAATTGCCTTTGGGTTGACGGGTATGGTGTTTTTTCTCTGGTGTGTTTGTAATTAATATTTGGCAGTCCTAACCGCAAGAGTATCTTCTGTAACCATTAGAATAAAGATCCCAAAAATAGTAACTGCCACAGCCTACAGGCAAGGGAGTAAGCTAACATAGCATATGTAAGAGCAGAGGGTGTTTTGAATCACTCCAATAATGCTTTGGCAATGTGCATATACTGTAACTGTACTAAATACGTGTCAGTACTTAGGAATAAAGTGTTCCAAAAGTTCAAGAACCACAAGGACATTTCATTTGTAGTCATGTGGTTATTAAAAAATTCCCATTTAGTACTAACGCTATTGAAGCTAAAATTGTCTTCTTTCCGTAAAACGTCAGGGTTTTTATGTTGTCTAAGAACTAGGATGATTTGTGTGGATCCACACCATTGGACCCTATTGAGCGGTGAAATTTCCCAAAACTGGTGCATTGTGGGACTTTGACTCATACACCCTCTGATGTAAGAGTGGATAAAGCAGAGGATAATAGCGGAAGATACTCAGACATGTCAGACGAAGGTCAGGAATACCCTTTCCGTGGGCAGGAGACTTGAGAATTCACCATAAAAAGACTATGAAATTTTCATCTTAAAATTGTAATCCAGGAACTTTAGGATATGTGTAGCTAGAAGGAGGAAATAAATAAACCATAGTTGAATTTTCAGGATAGTTCGATTGTGGTGAGGAGCGACATATTGTGCTAATTGAAAAAATAAAGTGGTCAGGATTAACAGGGGTAAAATTTAAAATGATCCATTGAGCTAAATCATTGACTATTGTATTCCATTGTTTGTTTGTTTGAGTTCTTCTTTGTCTTGTTTTCTCATTCAGTGGATGTTGGAAGATATTCGTTGTTTCTCTCCATGAGTCATCTGGTTACACCGATTAAGAAAATGTATAGTTTGCACATGTGGTCTAGTGGATCAGTGTTCGGCCCGCACGCCAAAGTTTGTGGGTTCGAGCCCCTCTGGGGTCAATGTGTTGTCCTTGAGTAGGCGCTTACCTCAATTACTGTCCTCTCTACCCAGGGGTATAAATGGATACCGGCATTATTCAATGCTGGGAAGGTAACAGACTCGCTGTAGATTAGGTGTGGCGATCCCAATACAGCAAAATTATATGGTGGAGTCTGACCAATCGCCGAAAGAGAGATGGGCACTCCAGTTCCTGTGTAGACAGTCCTGTGGTCCCTTTAACTTTTTTTTTTTTATAGTTGCAGAACTTTCGAAATTTAGGTTTAGAAATACAGGCCCGGGCTGACAGAAAGGTCATCGGGGGGTAAAATTTTCAAAACATTCCGATTTTAACCAAAGCAATTGAAAAATTACTTGTAACATGTTGTACGGTCATATTAGAGTGAACAAAAATCATTCACCCCATCTACATCTTTTAAATGACCTTATAGGGCATTAGCTTGTGACCTTCCATAGACACTGATCTGTCATAATGACCCTATACCTATCAAATTTTACCACCAACTGTTTAATGTGTATACACAACGATACGAACAAGTGACACACACTTTTGAAAAGAAGCGGAGCATTCTGAACCTTTACCCCCAGTACGACCTTGACCGTTATTTCCTATAATTAAGTAACCATAAATCGGTAGATAGACAATTATAAAATTTTATACTTTCTTTTAATCCTAATGACATGACTGAAACTATGGTATACATTTGAACACAAATGGAACATTTTAAAATTTGGCCCCTGTACAAACTTTACCCCTTTATTCCTCAATTATCACAATGAGGAAACTTTTGATATACTGCTTCGAACAACATTAGCAAATTATCCTGAAAAAATCAGCTATGGCTTATTTATTTCTGGGCGTTTTTTCTATTTATCTTGGACTCTTCTCTAATATAGAAACCCATTTTCCAGGAATGGGGGGATTCACCTAATGAAGCGCTGGCCTGTAAAGGCAGTTTCAATAGAATGGCCATAGTGATAGTGTATAAAGATACTGTACAACAATTCAGTTCAATAATCTGTGTGTAGGTAATGTGGGACACCTATAGGCGGCTCTTTGTCAGTTGAACTCTTAAAAGCTCCTGTGTATCAGTAAAGAATTCGAACTACTACTGCATTCTCGCCAGTGCGTTAGATCGTATAACAGTATATCAGGATCCATTGATTTATAGATGCCATTAAAAGCTTTAAGCTGCTGTAACTGTGTTGAGCGCATGCATATGCTGCTCACACCAGCTCTGATATTTCACACAAATTTTACAGTTTTACTTGTCACTCATTGCCAATTTTGGTATTGATGGATTGTGTTTTTACCATGGACACTACTAGACTGAAGACTTGGTAAACTTTAACGCTTATTCTATGATATTTAGAAGATACTTTTCTCTCCTTGGTTTTACCTACTGTGTGGTATACTACCACCATTGCCACATTCATCCTACACAAGCTCAACCAAGCATATCTATTGACAATAGGATGAGTTGCTCTCACAAGGTCTAACACTAAGGCACAATGAAGACACTGGCCTTGAGAGGTTACTTGCTCTCGGATCTGTTGCCTAGACTATGCAGAGTGACACTTGAGTTACGGGGTAATACCCCTACCATACTGTGCTGCACAACACTCTACCAAATGTTGTTTGCTGGGAACACGGATCCCTTACTATCACAACTAATCTGCTACCTTAAACTAAGACGACTCCGTGCTGGTGATGTGGAACCCAAAACCCTGGACCTATAAATTACCACAGAAATCACACTTATACTCAAGACACGAAATGCATAAAAGAAAAAAGTTCCCCTAACATAACCTATGATAGAGATGAACTTCTCAGTTTTACCTGTGACCATTAGAGTTATCCAGATGTATGGTGCCCAATAAGATCTCTTGGATTTCTTCCAAACGCCAACACGTAGCGGTCCATGGTGGTCTTGAAAGCACACCGGACACCAGAATTAGATTACCAATATGACTTTCCCCAATATCTGTAATAACCCAATCCACGCGTTCGCAGTAAATCATGATGCGAACCCAAGAGGTGTTAATCCGAGAATTACGTGATGTTCCACCACACGGCAGTATCTGGATGTCCGAATAATGGATGCGCGATTCTGTTCGGAACAAAAACGATTTATTACCGATTACGTGACTGAGCGAAGTGTTGACATGTTTTTCCTTGAAGAAACTGGCTTGATAGTGCGGAACCAGCAACAATAAAAGAACTTACGCCTCCAGGGTATTCCTTTCTTAATTTTCCTAGGAAGAGCAAAACTTCGGGGGTTGGTATCGGAATCTTGTTCAAATTACACTTAATCTGACTGTTACAGAAACTGGATTTAACACTAAGGACTTTGAAACATTCTGTTGTGTACAGAGTTTCAACATGGGTTCTGTTATATGTGTGTATAGACCTAACCCATATGCTAAAACAAGTCGTACCTCGATTTCATTATGGAATTTGACCAATTATTGATCATGTATCCACTGCCTAATAAGATGTGACTTTTGCGTTGCTTATATAATGTCAACAAAGTTACAAATCTCGCATCGTCATTCAGAATGCCTTATTTTGTGATGGTTTTCAAACATTGTAAACAAAAACCTACATATATCAGGTAATACTCTTGATCTCTCGATAACTAGGGTTGATGATAATACAATAGTTTACCATGATGTTTGAAGCGTGGTTTAATGTCAGACCATGATATCATCAAATGTACTCGTGCTTATGAGAAACCAACTCCTAAGAAAGTGTTGTGGTACCAAAAGAAGAGATTTCCGGGATTTTGATGCTGAAACTTTCAGTCTAAGTTCAGTCAGATAATTGACAACATTCCGTTTCTACTGAGGATGCTAACTGAGTTGGTAAGCTTACACTAGTGCTGTACATGACAGTTCTTGCCATTTAGGCTCCTTTTGTCTCGCCATTAAAATCTGTTCGTTACCGACGACCTGGTTCACTGGAAGAAATCTTGCTGCTGACGTGGCGTAGGCGCGCTGCGAGAGGGAGAAAAAGAAAAGGAAGAAAAGAAATTCTAGAGCTGTGCTGACCGTGATACGTATCTCCATCAGTGGCATTTGGTCAATGATTATGAGCTCAAGCACAAAGACTGACGTCTTCAAATCCAGGGTAGTTAAAGCAAACAGTAAAGATCTTTTTAGCATTGGAATATCTTGAATAAGTCTGCAAAATATGTGCTTGTGTATAGATCTGCTGATTTGTTTTTTAAGCAATAAGTTTGCAAATTCTTTAGAAGTAAAATTGACACCATCCGTAGTGAGCTTGATGAAGGTAATAGTTTGTATTTTCCGTGTGATCAACATGATTGAGACAAAGGCGAGACAAGCACAGGTTAACTGCTTTGAAGGCAGCGCGATCGATGAAGTGAAGGTGTAATAAGTAAACTTCACAAATAAGATTGTACACTCGATCCGCTTCCAACTTGGCTGTTGAAGCGAACCTGCCTCTGTCCACACAATCATCACACGTCTGGTGAATGGCATTCTTGGCTTCAGGTTGTATTTCCCTGTGAACTTAAAAATGATATTGTTTCGCCATCCTCAAAACGTTCATCTCGGACCCAAATGTACTAAGAAACTACAGGCCCATATCAATACTCCAGTTTGTTGCCAAAGTGATTGAGAGTATTGTGGCAATCAAGGTTTAAAGACTATTTGTCCAACCATGGGCTAATTGAAGCCTTTCAATCTGCCGCCGCAGAGGGCCACAGCACAGAAAGTGCCCTGCTTAAGGAGGGTTAAAGGAGACATGCTGCTGCATGAGCTTGATAACAACCAAGTTGTGCTTTTAGTAATGTAGATCTTACAGCAAGAATGTGATACCATTGCCAACAATACTCTTCATTCACAAGAATTCATACTTACTTGGCGTTTCTGGCCCACCACTTGAATGGTTTAAATCTACCGCAGACCTCATAGTCGTGGTCAACAGTGATGATAACTTTTCTTGCGATGTGTCTCTTGACTGCGGCTTGCCCCAGGGTTCTATTATGGGACCTCTCTCTTTCACATTTATATTCTCCCTGGTGGTAATATCATCCGAGGCACAATCAGCTTTTCCACTCTCTGCGGATGACACTCAAATTTACACATCCTATAACCCTAGTAAACCAAACGATCATATCACTGCCGTCAAGAAGCTTGAGAATTGTATCATTATATTCAAAAAGGGAGACATCAATAATGTTAAAATGCTGAAATGGATATAAAACTGAGTTATGTTTGTTGGTCCCCCGCACAACCTAAGATTCAAACCTAGTCTGGAACTTAAGGTTGACACAGTCGTCATAAAACCAGTCAACACTGTGCGTAATCTTGGTGTTATCATGGATAGCAATGGTCCATGACTGGTCAGGTTAGGGCTTTATGGCGTACTCTCTAAATTACCAACTAAGGAATATTGCTCGCATAGGAAGGTATCTTGATGAAGATTCCTGTCATCATATCGACGGGGGCATTAATCACATCACGCTTGGACTCTGCAACTCGCTGCTTTTTGGTATCCACAGACGCTCAGATGAAACAACTTCAGACGTAGTCAAAATTAAAGGCTGCAGTTTTCTGGTCTGTGGCGCCAAAAGGCGTGAGCACATAACTCCCTACATGGCCAGGCTTCATTGGCTCCTGTTGAAAAACGTATCATTCAAAATTACTGTTTCATTACTCTGGCATAATGGGTCTGCTCCAGGTTATATTTTACATGATATTGATTTGTATACACATTCAGGACGACTCATCACCATAATCTCCGTTCTTTTTCTGATTGTACTCGTTTAATGTTCCAAAACCAACAGAAGTCATGGGACAACGCCTTCTATGTGGAGGGCCACACGGCTTTGGAAACTCTCCCAATTTTTGTAAGAGAAGCACCATCTCTCGTTGTCTTTAAACAGAGGTTAAAAACTTACCTGTTCTCTTAATGGTCATGTTCAGTCACACATTTCATTGCTTATGTTGTCTTACTTTCAGCCTTTGTGCATTAGCTTGTATGCGCTTGAAAGTGTTGTTTTTTTGTAAGGCGCGTTTATCAATATATTTGATATGATATTGTAGTATGTAAGCCAAAAAAAGCTACCTATATTTAGTCATTAATGTTTTTTAAGCTTTTGTTTAAAAAAAAGTGGAATTTGTTTCAGAAGGACATTTTTGTGGATAAATCTGGTTTGCTAGTGCTGCTGATTTATGTGTTGTTCAAGGGAACCTATAGTCTGGCTGGACAAGTCTAGTGATATTGTCGTCTTCCGCGTTTGACCGAAACAGAGCTGCCCGCCACTGTATTCAGGGTCCCACAACGAACCTTATTTACAACATCGTTAGATCACGTGAAAAGGGCGCCACTGCTTAATATAATTAACCTTAGTTGGGTCACTTGTATAGCGCTATAACCAAAGCAACACAAAGCTCGGACCTGTGCCAAAATCTCAAATTATATTTCATTGTAATTTTGCTCATAATAATTTAGTAGACACGTATACAAATTTTTGTTTGAAATAATCGAAGTCCATATTAGCAAAAATGTCAGTGGTTGTTCTGACATTGTCTTTAATACTCTTGACAGTCTCAATATGCACAAGGCAAAACACAGTTCTTAAACATTTCCCATCCAGTGACATCTTTCCATTATACCGTTTTACTAGTTTCGTATTCCCTATTTTCTCATCACTTCAAACGAGCTATAGGAACATCGTGTCACAGCGCATGTTCTTCCCCTGATTGTCCATGCTAACCCCGTGCCGTTAATGTTGGAATAGATCACACGACAAGAATTCATGCATGGTGTGACGTCGTAATTATCACGTCGTGGCTCGCTTTGTTGGTGGTTTTGAGGGATTCTTTTTAGTGTGTGTAGCGCAATGGAGAGCAGGTGCCAGGCGGTCACACTAGACTCCTTCATAAAGATTGTTGAGTGTCCGGTAAAGGTGTTAAAAGTGTTGTTCGTGGGTCCCTCGTCGTCACACATCTTATGAGCTTATAAAATCACTCCACTGGTTACCTGTAAAACAAGCAGGATCAGTTCAAAGTCATTTTAAATATCTACAAGAAGAGATGATCTGTCACCAATTACATATATAAATGTTTGAAGATCTATATCCCACTCAGAGCGGGTCTACGCTCGTCTTCTGATATTGTTCGTTTGGGTTGTAACCAGAACCAAAAGGGCAATTGGCGATGGCTCTGCAGTGTATTTGCGCCCTAAAACTGTGGATAGACACCACAGCATATCAGAGTCTCCGTCTAGGGTTAGTGCTTTAGTTGTAACCTAAAACCTACTTGTACTGATGTTATTTGATGTATGCATATGTTTTTCTAATCATGCTTGTTTATATACAGGTTTTTGTAAAGCGGCTTGTGATCAAGTTTGAATATGCGCTATATTAAGCATCGTTTATTATGATGGTTTTATATTATAGAACCTTGTCGTCTGTCAATCATGACAAAGTAATGTTTTCCATTTTATAATGGATTTATAGCTTTACATGCATGTAATGTTGGAGTCTTCGCTATGAGAGGACATGGCATCGTTGAACTGCAGCACTACTTGAAGTCTGGAAATTGTGCCACGGCATAGGAACATTAATGACTCCCAGGGCAGGTGTAAGAAAAACACAGGGACAGAATTTTTGGAGTCATTTTTTGGTGGTTACACTCAGTCTTCAACATGTCCAAATGGGGGCAGTTCCAAATCGAATCAGAAATTGTTACTGCTCTCTGCAACCAATACCAGACCTTTTGAATTTTTTGAAAGGGGGGGGGCTTTTTTTTAGTAAGGTCAGAACAGATTACGTAGGACCACTACCAAACACCAAGTCAGGGGGAAATCTGTATTACTGCACCATCATGGCAGTGTGCTTCGCAAGATCCTGCGGCCTCTACTCTGAGAAGTATTCGAGAACAGAATATAGTGAAAGCGCTAACCACGTTTTTTCAGTTCTTGTATAGGCCTTCCAAATCAGATTTTCTCAAAAAAGTCAAGGACCACTTGGGAATTTCCCCACTAAATTTCTTCCAGCTACCACCCAGAATCCAAGGAGGGCCATCGAGACGGTTACCACCAAAAGTGAAAGCATGTCAAAACACACTGTTTGAATTCGAGGGATTGGATGAGAGGAGTTCATCTCGGTTATTGCTACCAGGAAGGCTGTACAAGAGTCATAGGATTCAGTCCATTGAGTGTGGTCTTTGGTCACAAGTAAGAGGGCTATTGAAACTTCTGAAAGAAGCCACAAAAGCCACAAATAATCGCCAAACATTCTCAAAGAGAACCAGGCAAAAATGAAAACATGGTATACAAAGAGCCAGAAACAGAAGCATTCAAACACGGTGACAAAGTTTTGGCACGTTTTCCAATAAGGGTACTTGCAAGGCAAGTATTCTGGACCATATGAGAGTGGAACACAAAGTAGGAGCCTTGCCTATGTGATAACAACACCAGGTAAACGTGAAACGTCGACAATGTGTCACATAAAATGCTCACCAGGAACCAAGAAAAACAGATTTTAAACAGCAAAACCTGTGTATGTGGTGTCTACCAATGACTAGTTTTAGATGTAATGAAAATGATGAAATCACAGAAAAAAACGCTGAACAAAAAAAATACAGCACTGCAAAAAATGACAAGGTATCAACATTGCAAATATGACCTACTTGCCAATTTAGACAAGAAACTAGGTATTCTCCCAGAATGAATTGACAGAAGTAATTCACAGGGGAAATATATTTCCGATGATGATATCAGTGATACACTTGATATAAAAACCCATGCATGGATGTAGGCGATTCAGATTCAAATCAAACAACATTTTATAGAGTTATTCCATCCAAATACAAACATATCATGAAGTTAGGCAGAAGTAAAGTAAATGCAGCTCCTCATGTATTCACGGTTCCAAAACCTGATGGTTCACTTCGACTTTGTAACAGATTGTTAAAAGTCAACTCATTTTCCAAAACGACTAGTTCCGATTCCGCCAGATTGCTGATTTGCACAGAAAAAGTTGGAAATGCAAGTTAGTGGTATTGGTTAAGTTCCCCTCACTGGCCGTGCAAAGAAATGTCAATCTTTTGTAACACCCGATGGCCTATACCAATACAAAAGGAATGCATTCGGTCTTAAAATCTGCCGCGCAACATTCCAAAGTTATGAACAGAGTAGTAGTCGCAGACAAACACAACTGCGAGGATTATGGGACGAACCTCTTGTAATAGGCAGATATGGGAGAAAACCTGAAGGACAGTGCATCAGGTTGTTTGAGACTTGTCTCAGGCAAGGTTTGACTGTGAATTTGGGGTGAAAAGTGAATTTGCAATGAAAAGTGTCAATATTGGGCATGTCGTAGGACAAGGGCAAATTAGGCCAATAAACAAGCAAGAGTTGAGGCAATTGAGAATTCTCTACCACCGCAAAGTAAAAGGAATCCCATGAGATTCTATGGACCTATGGTCAGGTATTGCAGAAATATGCCCAAAGTTCTCAGAAAATTGAATGTCACTGACAATTCTTCTGAAGAAAAATTGAAAAGTTTGGTCCGACAAATGGGCAAGACGGTATTTGAGGAAGCAAATCAAGTCTCTCTTCATTGAATGCGCCAGTTTTGATGACTTTCGAAACAAGTCAAGTGGCCGTGATGCAGTGAGTAGGCTGTTGGTGCGCGTTCTCACTCAGCGATGAAAATGAGTAGAGCATCTGTATGTTATTTCTATAAGAAGTTTGAGAAACATCAAAAAACTACTCAAAACAATTGAGAAGAGTATCTACATGCTAGCTATTGTCATTGCCAAAATTTGAAGTGTACAAACAATTGCACCCAGTTCTTGTGACACGGATCACAATCCGTTTTCTTTCATCCACAGATGAAAAACAGACTCAGAGATTGTAAGGTGGGTCTAACTCTACAAAATACAATCTTGACCTAAAAGATTATCAAAGAAAAGAAAATGGCTTGGCAGATGCCTTGTCCAGAACGCCGAAATTGTAATCAGAAATTGGTATTACAAAATGTAAATATACGGTGCGTATAAAAAAAATGCAACAGGATTGTTTTAAATTTTGTGGGACAAATTGATTAAGTTTACAGCAAAAAGGAAATTATACCACCTTTAAGCTTTACTCCTCCTCTTTCCATCCAATGATATGTTACTAGCCCATACACAGTCATGGATGGCTTGCGGTCTGGAGGGCTGAGTAAATGCCCTCTCTTGGACAGCAAAAGTATGTGGTTTTGGACCAGTTTTGGACATTGAAATAATCTTGTGAGAAATTAAGAACACACTTAATGGAATTGGCAGTAAAGTATTAATCTCAACTTACCTTATCTTCTTTAGGTTGTGTGAAATTACACTCCATGTCCCCTTCAACATAGCCTCTCCATCTTATCGACACATAGGTGACACGCGTCTACCATTTGCTCTCTTTTTTTTTGGGGTCGTATAGTGAATCAACTCATTGATATCCGCAGACGAAGCGATGCAAGGTAAGGTGGCGGGATGGTAAAATTTTGGCTTTTGAGGTATCCCCAAAGAAAGAAATCGCGCAGTCAGTAAGATCCTGTGATGTGGTGGCCATTCCACATTATGATGCAGTGCAATCACACCACGGTGTCCAAAGGACTTCGCCACTGATTCCTAAAAGCTATTCAGTCGATGGGGTGGTGCACCATACTGAGCCCACCATAAACGTCTAAAGCCACCTCTCTCTTGAACTGGATGAAAGTTGCCATTAGTTCCGGAATCACATGCGGATTCAAGATTTCCAGGTAGCCATTTCCGTTTATGTTGTTATCGAAAAAGAATGGCCCCAAGAACAAACCATCCCACAAATGCCACCCCCAAAAACAACGCTTTACTCGACTCTAAAGTCACATTCAAAATTGCACATTCTGGAGGATGACCTTTTGGAGCAATACTTCCCACGAAATGAATTTAAATGTCGTCACCTTCCATTCATCCAAAAAAGACATCATAGCCAATAACAAGATTGGTGAGGAACCGGTCATTCCCTTGACATTGGTCAATGAACCATTGGCAAAAGTCTTGTCGTCGTGGGCAGTCCGAGGGCAGAAGTTTGTGCCGAATTCTCATTTGATAGGGATGCCTCGGAGCTCAAGTCTGGTGTATGAACGATTAAATGGGCAGGGATGGAATTCCTCGACAAATTTCTTCTGGCATAACGTTCGTGGATTCTGCTGTAGGAGAGTATAACTGCCTCAAATGTTCTCATCAGACGTCCTGTTCGTGGACCTTCCAGAGTTCCCCTGTGCTGATTAAGACTGCTTCATGTAGCCTGTACTTACTAAAATTCGCATATGTGCTACTGTGTGGAGGGGCACGTTCAGGAAAAATGTGCTCGAAACCCCCTCTGCACTGCCGGTGAAGGTTGGGTGCGAGCATACTCAGTTACCACAAAGACCCTTTGCTCCCTAGTCAATTGAGAGATTTGGACCCTGATGAAAATTAATAAGCATGCTACTACACATGCTTTTTGCTGGGCTAGAACCTATGACAAGCAAATCCTTGCAAAATTCAAAGATTATGTAATGACTCACCTGAATGAAAATTTGAAAAGAAATGAGATGGAGATTGCAAGAGGAATCAAACAGCTTTTCAAAAACGTGGCCCCAATCCTATTTTCTCCCATTGTGGAAAAAAACCCTTGATTACTCAGCCATCCAGGAAACGTGTAGGGTGAATAGCATATCATGAAAAAGAGTTGACCCTGTTGCTTATGTGGTACTACTCACCTTGCGCAAACCAAATTAAATTTTCAAAAAAACTTGAGAACAAATCCTGGTTACGTTTTGTATTTTTGATTTACGCCAGTAATTTAGACTGCGTGCAGTAATGCAAGAAGAACACTATAAAAGGTAAGAACTTCGACTCGATGTGCACAACTCATAATTAAAACCACAAAATGGTTAAGGTATGAAGACCAAGTTTGAGAAAATTTTCATTTCTTTAGATTGCTTTTATGATAAATTATTTATTTAATTTCTCTATTTTACTGAGAAAAAGATTCCGGGCAGGTAAGTACTTTTTTCTGGTTTCGCCATACAGAGAAAAATGGAAACTCCCTAGTGCGGTGATGCAATATTGGTTGCAGGTTCAACGGTTTCTAGAAAGAAAAAAGAAAGCTACTATTAAATAGCTATAGGCCTAGGGACTTTCCTGGGATTTTTCATGTTGGTTGCAAGTGATATTGAATCCATTTAGGTGATTCACAATAACGTGGCATCCAATTGACTCTGTAAGATGTTTTGTAAGAGATATTTTTAGATTGGGGAGACTAGCTGGAGGAAAACACCAATACAGATAACAGAGAATTGGCCAGTAGTTTGTGTGGATCTCCAGGGTGGTAGATCAGTGCAATATACCAGGATAAATTGATATAAAGATACCAAAAGGTTTTAGAGCTTTATAGCTGAACTGTTGATGATGTTGGCATATGATGCATGTGTGTGTGCCAATTACGTGTTAGGCTTGTTTATGAATGATTGAAGCTTGTAATAGTTATTAGATTTACAGAACTAGACGACAGGACATTTCTGTGGAGAACGTGGACATGTAGTTATTGTGGACTCCAGGTGGTGGCGATCCGGCGTATACCAGGCTTCAATTGATAGTATTAGATACACAAAGAGATTTTAAAGATGCTGAACCTGACCGCTGTCATGTTTCAAGTCAAGAGAGATCAGTTTTGGAAATCAAAAAGAATGTTATGTTGTGGTCCTGAACACTGGGACATTTGTGACCAGACAGACATTTTTGGATATATTGTTGTAGTGTTCCTGAATTTTTGTGGAATCCTGCTGACTTTTTGTGTTGTCAAGGGACCTATATGACCTTGTTGTCTTGAAACTGCTCGAACAAAGTGGTCTAAGGACTGCTCCAAAAAGGAACTTAATTTCTGAGAAGATTCCCGTCGATATATATCGTGGTTTTTGGTTTTAATGACTTTGAATGCTGTTCATTTGTGGCGCCTTCGCGTGAGGGAGATACCATCGTTGAAACGCAACGCTTCTTAAATTCTGGACATTAATCGCCACGTCAGATTGGACCTAGTATTCATAAATATACATTAGGAGTGTATTTATTATTGTTATTGCCATTGTAATTGGGTTTGGTGGACATTCCAAATATTGACCAACCATTTCACAATCACAAAAACATCAGTGTTATTGTTATAGTGGGTATTTCTTGACCATGCCGTCCATTAGACATCGTAACCGATTAATAGCATAGAAGAAACGGCCAAGTTCTGGATTTCACAGCGGGAAATTAAAAGGTTTTTTAAAGCAACCTTATGCGTGAAAAGAATTTTTTTATTGAAATCCTCACATTAAATTCTGTGGGCAGAAAACGTGAGGCAGTATCAAGAGACTCACAATATTGATTAGGTCAAGTGGCTGGATACATACTTAAGGCCTAGTAGCAAAATTCGTTATAAAGTTCATGGATTTCTTCGATCGGTAACGTTGCACGAGACCTGATGATTGAATGTTGATTTCATAATGCAACGGAGCGGATTCAGACAAGAAAGATTGCACCAAGCGACCCCCTTTTGTGGGTCAATTTAAACAAAAGAGGAAGAAGATGAAAAAACGGGGACCATAGCAGTCTTTGGCGGAAGTATGTTTATCATTTATTTGTTGAACGTTTAGTATTTGTAGTAACGTATTAGTCGCTTCTTTTGTCTTAAGGTAATCGGGCTACTAGGGAATGGATAAAAACACATTTTAGAAAGAAGCCTTTGACAAGCAGCAGAATTTTATCTCTCAGGTTGATTTTTTACTTGACATAAATCGGAGTCATGGTTCAAAAGTTATGGCAAAGAAAGGGGGATGGCCTGCTTTAGCTATATAAGTTTTCCACCCCCCTCGATGATAGAATTGCTTCACACCAAAACCCCATTTGTACGTTTCTCGCCGATATTTCAAACCGTTTGATGTGGAGAGCTAGACGTGATTTTGTGAGGCCCCCTACAGTACTGTGGAAAATTACTTTCGGTTTTCCAAGTTAGTTCAAAACATTTGTCATTGATATTTCATACCTCGTTAAGTTATTTTTCGTCCCAAGAAAACGGAGGAATGTGGCTTTGTTTTAAAACCGTTCGTCTTTGGTCAAATTAATTCAAATTGATCAATAAAATAACTTTATTTCATTGTTTCAGTCAAACAAATTTATTGCTTCTCACCAGGGCTCATAATCTGAATGTACAGCAAATTTCGTCTTTGGTCATTTAATTTCACAGTTAGCTCAGATATTTCGTTGTCGTGGTGGATATATAGACCATAGCTCAGAGCAGAAGAGTTCGGTCTATAACTCAGCAAATTTCTCAGAATCTACCTACCTATCTACCTTCTTTCTTTCGACCTACTTTTTTTCTCTCCTTCACCTCATTTTCTTCTTCGTTCACCTTAATTTTCTTTACTCATTTTTCTTTCTTCTTTCACCTTATTTTTTTCTTCACCTCCATTTTTTTCTTTTACCTCATCTTCATCTCTTTTCTTTCACTCGTTTTGCTTTTTTTCACCTCTTTTTACTTCTTTTCACCCCTTTTGTTTTCTTAACTTTTAATTTCACTTATTTGTTTATTTTCTTTATAATTTTTTTTAATTTTCCTAAACTTTGTTCTACCCTTTTTGCTTTGGTCATAATAACGAAAGTACAGAAAAATTATGAATAATTGCTGATGTTACAGGCCTACCTTTTAGTCATGGCCTAATACATACTGCCACAAGAGACGGATGAGATGATGAGCCATGATCCGACGAATTTAAATTGAATTTGGACGAATTGCATGAAAATTAGGTTAATTTTTATTGATCAAATGTTTACATATAATTGACCAAAGACGAACTTGTTTTAAACAACTGCACATTTCGGTTTCTGTTGACGAAAAACAACTTAAGAGATATGAAATATAATGAAAAATGTTATAACTGGAAAACTATTTGGATCGACCAAAATGGGAGTACATTTTCGCTTCATAATTTCCAACCATCATTAGCCCTAAGATTTCACCGGTAATTAGCAAATGTAGCTTCTTTTTGATATCAAAATTTTGACCACTTCTGGTAAAATTTGGGGTTCTGGTGACGATGCTATTAGTGATTTGGCCATGGCCCTTTAAGGACGTAATCGAGCACATTTCTCATATATTATCTGCGTAAACGCCCCTTGACAAAAACAACAAAAATACATAGGAAATAATCATTCTTATGTATTTATGTTTTTTTCAGGGCAATATTTTAACACCATTCCTGAAAAATTCATAACTGAAAAAGAAACCAGTTCTTACTATGCAAATACCTGCCATTGAAGTTAAAATTGGAACTAGATATTGAAATATGATTTGAAAATTAAAATGCTGAACCTAAATTTCATACTAATTAAAAAATAGTGTGTCTAGGTTTTAACGGTTGTTTTCTTTGATTGTTTATCTTTGTTGTTATGTGTCCCAATTTGAAAACTGCAAGGCTATAACCAACCCAGGACCCAATCTTGGCTTCTGTCAAAGGACTAAAGGAGATGGTATAAAGAGCCTTTTTTAATTTTTGATCCAGTTTTTTAAAAATATTTATTAGAAATGTAATTGTTTTTTAAATTTTCTCCCCAAAATGCCATCTCAGATTGTATTCAAATGTCAGCACTTTATAAAATACCCCCAATTCAAAAATTCGGTTGTGTTACGCCACGTTGTGTTGTTGTAGATTTAGAATAATATTTGCAAATAACAAATAAGGTTGCTTAGGTCTTTTCAAAACACCGTAGTAACAACGTACCCCTGAAAATCCAACATGCCAACCATTGATTATGATGCAAAATGAATGTACTGAGCCTATTTTTTTGCATGGTCAAATCCAGACTTTGTAATAACCTAACCAAATAGAATTTTGGTCTATGTAAAATGCAAGTTTTATTTTCTAAGGTAGGCCCATTACCCCTAACCACAAGAAGTTCGTACTCTTGATGCAACTTTAAAAAGACATTTTCTATCTCAAATTATTTTTGTCCCCCCCCCCCTCCACCCCCCCCCAACAATCTCAGTTCATAGAAAATCAACCAGAAATGTGGTTAAAATGTCTCCAACTCAAAACGCGTCGTGCGTACTAAAACAAACTTAGGATTTTGACCTAATAGGCATTTTGAAATGTTTATATTTTTCGTAATGGGACTTATACCTGTTTCTCATATAATAGATAAATCCGTTTTTTTACTGTTATGTTTTTACTTGACGACTGGCACTATAACTTGAATTGTGTGGTTTCTACCTGTATTGTTCAAAATTAAGCAAAAAATCAGTTTTTACCTAAAATATCAATGACTTTATTGCACTCACACAATGTTGTACATTAACAATCTGTTTCACTTATGCAGCAGCTGTCTCGATCTATAAATGTATGAGGTGGCCAAAAGTCATTACAGCTCCAATCCCATGAATACTGTTGGGCTTTTTTAACTTTGTGAGATTCGTATTATATCTCACTCTTTTGTCCATATAACATAGTAATTGTTTTTCAATATATTCGGTAATAACCAACCATTCACTAGTTCGTTTCTAGACCGCGGAACAACATCAGGAGCTAGTAAATAGCGTTTCCTTTCCCATACTCCTCTCATATTACATACAGCGGGATTAGACTCTACATCAACACAGCACAGTTCACGCAAACCTCAATCTATTTTTGCGTTTTAACTTTGACTTTACCGAAATTATGTAGTTCTTGCAATTGGTATCTAAAAGGTAAATATCTATCATTTAATGCATCACTTTGTTTCATTTCAATTAATATTTTCATATTTTATCTATCCATTTTATGTCATGACTTTGTTCATCTATTTATTATATCTTTAATGGGAATACTGAATCTAATCATAGCTTTCTTAATCAAATTCAACACATTTCCAGGCAGAGTTATATACATTTTATCATCACCAGTTCATCCCGAAGGCCTGCATATTAACCTATGAAGCTATTTGTGTGATAAGATGCCCATAACTGGCCGGCATTCCAATGTTGGATGGCTTAACAGTCCCCGCCGTCAAGATACCATGCAAATTAGACCACTTACTAACAGCCAATGGGAGCACATTTTGTCCAGCTGCTCGAATCGCTATAGTTATGCCTGTTCTGTGGTAATTCTCACTCTTGTTCCGGCGGTTATTTCTGCGACATTCTCTGTCTGGGATTATCCGGGCAATTACGACGACACTGTCGGAATATTTCTCCAACTTGAGAAAGTCAACATTCAAAAAGTAAACTGGCAAATCAAGGAAAAGCCTATGGTATGTCAGCAGAGTTGCTGCAAAGGTAAGATCACACTATTAATACTTTAAACTTGGTTTTATGTTACTTCTAAACTAAACATATGCTTCGAAGGTAGAAGCCCCAGGGTGCCATATTTGTTTCTATTTGTTAAATTTTTGCAATACACACTAAGAGCAATTTATGCAACTATATGTGGCAAATTTCTTAGTTCTAGGATTAGATTAATAAAAAAAAAAAATCCGTAATCGGCGAAAAAATAATCATTTAGAAACTCAACGTCGGACCCATTGCTTGTGTACATATACATAAGTTATAATCTGTTAAGAGATTGGTACTCCATTATTGTGAAAATTTATCTTCAAACGATAATATTCGTAACTAAACTTGAAATATCCACATATGAGCCTTGGGAAACTTTGTAAAATGTCTGTATAGTGAGAGTTGATGTTTACAACGTGAGGCTATAACTCCAACACATACTTAGATTAGATAACCCAATGCAAATTTAAGATATTTCCGTTGCGAGTTGTATACACATTGGAGATCACACTGCACTATTATGAAGTTGATCAAACAGCGCCTTGGGTTGGCTTCGTGGGGGGATTCCCTCCTCCCTGCTGGAATGCTATAGCTGCGGACGTGACCGCATTTTACTCAGCAAATGCCAGATGTTACGCCCAATCTCATTGATTCTTGCACCAACTTGGTGATTTGTTTGTTTTGGTGCTCGTTTTATTAAGTTTGATATTTTCATTGTATAAGCATTTTTTTACCATTGAAATATTCAAAATTCATTTGTTTTAATCGCAGAAATAATGGTTTCTTACTCTTTTTGTGGTTAAACACAAATTATCTTCCATTATATTCCGCGCCTTTAATGAAAACTATTTTGAAATTCATATCTTTACATTATTGCTGAACCCCCGGCATTGAACCAAAGTCAGCGCTATTATTGAATGTAGCAATATCGACTTAAACTAGATTTCACAGTAAGGCCATCGTGTGAAGCTCCGTACAAAAATGTGTAAATTGTCCAAATGAGAAATAACTATTCAATTTATCAAGAAAATTCCGTAAGATGAACCTTTCTAAAACAAAACGTTTCAGGATTTTGATACCATGCTGGTTTTAAACATACTCTACGAGGTGATTCAGTACGTATTAATACTGAATGGGATTAGCCCTTTCAATTCAGATATATTCTATGGTTCTAAACCATTAAGTTAATGGTTTTGGGTGGCTTCCAACGGTAATATGGGTAGCCATCTACAAGCACAGCCCTAAGGACTAGGCTTGTTTAAACTCATTTTAATGCATTCTTCATGCTGATTCCGATTAAGGTCGTGACAATGCAAGATACCGTCAAAAGGGGTCTTTTGGCTTTCCCAGGATTATTTAATTATCATGGCAGTATTGATCATGGATCTGAGTGAAATTATCAAATTTTGTTCAATGATTTCGTCTTTGTAGGAAAACAGATAAAGTTAAGATAAACCCCCTCAGACGTTTGGAAACTTTTTACTTTTTATAGTGAACAGATTTGAAGACTGCTTGTGTAGTGAAGTATACTTATAATTGAACAGTCATTTCTCAGCTTGCAATGCCCACACATTTGTAACAACTCGCTCTGCTTCAAGCCTGAGCACATCTTCAGTTAACGCAGGAGGGTCTCAAACTCAATGTGCAAAAGTAAGCCATATTGGGCCTCATCTTATGATACTGATGTATCTGAGGTGGTGAACACAGGATAAATTAAGACCTGAAATTGTTAAAAAACTTGGGGATTATGGATAACGCTGAGGAAATATACAACACGATTACCCAAATAGGATTCAAAATGCGATATAAGAAAGTGAAAAACTTTCCACGTTTGAGGGGTTTATTTTGCAAACATTCGGAGGGAAAATGTAAGTTTGTGGCTAATATATTAGAATGACGTCAGCAGTGGGGATATTTTTAATCTAAAAATGCGATGACCGATAGCTTATATAATTACAACAGCGAGAGTATTCGAAATCGGAGACTCTCCTTAAAACAATAGCTTATTATATCTTAATTGTTAGAATAGTTAGAGTAGCATATTGCTTATAGGAAATCCTGTATGGCTTACCAACCATGTCATATAATAATTAATCACAACATAGTCGGTTATTCGACATGAACTTAACAGCCGAGATTGGTTTGGGCGGGTAAATTGGGCAATGCAGTATGTCACAGTATTGAGTTCACGGCGACCTCGCTTGCTCGAGGGCGTATTGATATCAACTCCAAGTGCAGCCAGTATGTACTGCCGTGTCCAAAAAAGGTAAAAACAGCCACGCCACGCTATTAATAATAACCGCCAAATTGAGAATATAACTCTGCTTATAACTAGGAAAATTGGGAGCAGTTTCGGTTTTGGTGTTAGATCAGGGTAAAGTTTGTTTAAGATGAAAAAGGGATGCTTCATTGTGTTATTCAACAAAATGTTGCGATGTAATATCTCGAGGTAATAAATCAGAAACTTATTAATTATTCTTTATTTACTTTCTTGCATTGTAAATTTAACAGAGCACTTTATGAAACAAATGATATAAATGATAATATTTATTACCATTGTTTTTTCTTCTGAAATGGATTATAAATATATTACTATTAGATTCACATGCAATGTACCTACCAATTTCATTAATATGTAACGGGCTTACATTGCCATGTAGTAAATTTATCCCTTTATTGTTTTCTGGTTTATGTTGCTTTTGATCATTTTATTTTGTCAGCTTTATAACAGTTAAATTTTGCAAACGTATTCGTTTATTCCTATTCTAAATCCAGTAATATTAAAACGTGTTTAAAGCTTTCAACTTTCAATCAAGACGTAGTATGTTTGCCCAGTGGACACATAATTGGCGTGAGGCAAATTATTTAATTAGGTCGTTTACAAAAATGGGCTCCAATTAGTGTATGTGTAATGAGCGATTTTATTCCAATTACAAATCTTGCCTACTTCTTATGTATTAAATGTCTAAATCCCGTTGCAGTATGGGCTTGATCCATTTGGCCGCAATCGCAGGTAATGAGTTTACTATTACTAGCCCTAGGCATATTAAAATAAGCAATGATTGAAAGCGACCAGGATAAGTTGTAAAATAATAAGCAAGGCGTGTTTACAGGAAGATAAAACTAGAATAGTCATTTCTTGCGTAGTCTTTTTTGTCCCTACCAATAGCACGTATCCGTTTTCATGACTACCATAACATAGGTTTATCTTTGGAAATAAAGTTACGCTATGATTACCCATTTTGTTTAAATAATGGTCAAAGTATAAACCAAATGTGATCTTGCCGTCAAAGGTTTAAAATATTGCGTTGCCCTTTTCTAGCTAGCAGCAACATGTGACATAGAAATATGTAATACAATGTGTTACAGATGTGGTTTTTAATGGAGTAAATATTTGATAACAACCTGCAGCTTACAATTAGACTATTTAAAATCTCTGAATTCGCAGGCGCAAAAGAGTTAAAAGAGTTCAAAGTTTATGGTACCGATGTATCTAAAAATAAAATTCGCTATAAAAACACCGCTGATCACTAGAGTTTTAAAAAAAGTATAAAATAATTCAAATCTGATTATTTACCAATTCACTCTACAACAAGTGTAAGTAATTTATTAGCATTTTAGCAATCTTTTAAGCATACTTTGTTACACGTTGGGCCAAGTTAACCTTTTAATATAAATGCATTAATTAACAATGGTAGTATTTGAAAACATGGTAAAAGGGTTAATAATAGATTCGCAATTTTTTGGCAGTATCTTTTGAGCTAGCATCGTGTTAATATGTGCACCAAGTTAACATAAAAAAAAATATTATGAAAATGAAATAAACAATGGTAATATTTAGCCTTACACTTTAACATGTTAAAGTGTGTTAAACATTTCCTTTAGAGCAAGAATCTCAGCTATGTGGTGTAAACCTATATAATTTACAGATTGTGGTCGTAGGGAAACAAACTTTTAAAAGTGATATGGAAAAAAACTGCTAGCTTCCAACGAGTAAGGCACCATGACATATTCACCATAAGCCAATGGATCTTGCTACATATTCCCGCGGTTATTATGAAGGTAATGCACAAGATTGCTTGCTACAATGTTCGTGCTTGTAATTGATGGTTATATGATATACACCCCCACAGTGCCGTCAGAGCTTGTCAGTATACTCATAGTATGACTGTGAAATCATAATCGTGTGACAGGATGCCACTCCGCTGCTCTTAGAATATTCTAGGCGATATGGTTGCCCAAAGAATGCCTGGGCAGGAGATGACGACGCGTATCGCAGCCATTTTTAGAAAGGAGAACGTACCGGCGTCTGCATGCGAAACCAGGCCAACTTGGCATAGCAGACGACAACCGATCAAGGTCCCGCTCAACTGTCTTGTCCTGAAATCCCATATGAGATAGAGTCTGGGGTGAGAATTCGGATGAGTCTATGACAAAACATTGGCATCTGTATAACTCGATGTCTACGGGCGCAGAAGTTTAGATGGAATGTGGAACTAAGCCTACTAAAAAAGACACCAGACCAAGACGTGGACGATATGAAAATGAGGATAATGAAATATGAAATAGTGAAAACACTCTGACTCGCCATAGCTTAGACGAAATAAATTAATCATTAACAATGCCAGGCACCACAGGAAAAAAGTAAAAAATTAAAAAAAAAAAAAAAAAAAAAAAAAAAAAAAAAAATAAAAGTAATAAATTGAAAAAGAGGCTGATGACCTGAGTAAATTAACATCTGTTCCTACTTGCGATCATATTCAAGCTGTCAATCATACTAAATCGGAAATGCTGTTTTAGGGTAAAGTAATCATGCAAGGCCCATGTGGTGGAGATGTCCATTTTAGGAAACCGCTTCTTCATGGTTGACGTACAATCATTCGATTAACATTCCTGAGTCACATCTTACGTAATCATTGAAAAGTGGATTGATAAAATAGATTCCATCCATTAACATGAAAACATAATACATGACTAGATGATCAGCATCGGTGATTAAGGGTCATTATTAACGCATGCGCTGTAAACAACCCCGTGCGATGCCATTTAGAATACTCCGTCAAATTAATTCAAAACACCTCTTATTGTTGATTTGTACGCCTATAGCAGAAGAGAGAACCAGAAATAGGATATGGACCCTTGTTAAATAACACATTATGACAACGTGAAAACAATGTGATGATGATGATGATGAGGTTTTTTTTTTCATTATTATTATTTCTTTTCTGTGTCAATCCCATGTGCTTTTGGATATATTTATATAGGCAAATGAAAGAGTAACAATTTACTCTTAGTGTTTTTGTGTATAGGATTTTGATATCAAATCAATCCACATTGGGTGGATATATACACGAATGCGAACGCATGTTCCTATTGTATTTGTTTCGGTTTATGGAATACCAGGGATTCCAGTGAAGTCACGGTCCTTCTGTCAATCAGGATGCCTAGGTTGTCATCACTGGTACATTTTACAGCAACCCATTATAGATTCACTCATTACCATATGGACACAATATAATACAATAATACAATACAAGAAGAACATCTGATAGAGCGCCTTAGCAATTAAGGTCATAGCGCTTTACAATTAAACATTTTCTTTAGGCTTAATGCTAAAATAGATAGATTAAAGAGCAACAAGAGATTTTGAGACATATATGGAGTCATATGTAGTGATTCACATAGATAAGACCCTGGAGGATTCTTAGCTGTATTGACTACCTAAGGTCTTCAAGGTAACAGACACAAGGTGATTTTGATTCTGCTTGTATTTCCATGATAAATTATAGTGATTTGCCCCAATTGGGTCATTCTTCGGTCAAGTTTGTGCCTAAAAAGGGTAAATTTGTGTTTTCATCCTAATGCTGTTTTGCCAACATAACCAATCTGTTATTACTTTTGGTATAATGAATAACCATTAGTCCAAACCTTATAACCAAAAATAATGTTTCCACGTCGCTAGAATTGGCCATTTTGTCGGGGGGGGGATTAAGTTCGGTCAGCTTGTGACGTCAAAACAGTTTTTTTAGAATTGAAAATTCAGCTGTAAATTCTGTGATTATTTAGAGGTCTCACAATTCTTATAGTTTTTTCAGAAAGATAATGGTACTTGGTCATTACAACAATGTTGGTCATTAAAAGTAAAAGCAAACTTTACTTCGTAATTACCAAATTTTATATCATTAGTAGGTCAGTGTGTGACATAACAAATGGGGGTTACGTGCTGTGACATATCCATAATTATAAACAATGGTTATGTGCCCAAAAGATGAATTTTGTAAATAAAATCTTGTGTATTCCCATAGTCTCAAACTAATTACCAAATACTTTCATTACGATGTCATCAGTAATAACCTGCCAAAGAGCAATGGTACTCCTAGTATGCAGATTTGCTGTGTGAAAAGTGCAAGCTGCTAAATTTGGCAACTTGCACTTAATAACTTTGGAAGAAAAAAAAAAACTAAACCATATATTTTTGTAAGGGAAGGTAAAACAAACGGTTTTTGACAGAAAATAGAAAATTACTGAGACAGTGGTTTTCTAGTAATAAAAAATGTTTTTTTCTTGTGTCCACGTGTGTGACATAACAAAGTCAATTAAAATGCTTATAATTACTTGCCTATTTCCTATGATTTTTAATTTTTCACATAGTTTAAACAGGGCATTCAATATTAAAATTAAAGAAGCAATGG
>JAMKCH010043074.1:0-20603 GCA_023653785.1 Ophioderma brevispina
TACAACCTAAAAGTGATACATTTGGCGTATTTGTACAAATGTTTAAAAACATACAAAAAGTTTGGATAGTTCTTTTCATCGACGCCAGACGTAGGTTCAATTGTAAACAATTGTATAACTAATAAAACACACATGACAATCCCTCATGAAGTATAGGAAAGTAAAATTCACCGATGGCATTAAGGCTCCGTCACATAGCCGATTTTTTTTGCTAGAAACACTACCAGACTGCTCAGACTGGTGCCGTATTGGCCCAATTTTCGAAAATCGTTCTGGCAAGGTTGGCAAGGTCTGGGCCGGTTCTGTGCAGTCGGCTGTAGTTCAGTCTACCATAGTTGCTACAAAACCGCTTCCAGGACTGCTCAAGACTGGTCGGTTGCCGATTGGGTTTTTTTTTCGAAAATCGTAATTTTCCCTTTTTCGGTGTTGTAGTTTTGCCAGTTGGGGACTGTCAGGTACAGTCTTCTGCAGTCTTGTGTGGTCGGGAGCACGTGGCAAACTGTGAAAAAACCCGTCACGATTTTTTCTTGCAGCCTTAAAAAAAGCGGGGGGGGTTTTGGGAAATCGGTGAAGGTCGGTTGGAAAACATGGAGCGGTTCTGGAAGCAGGTAGACGATGAGTGGTGCGCATAATTGGTGCAAGTTGGAAAAGTGGTCGGCAATGAGTCTGCTCCAAGCGGGACGAGTTGAGGGAAAATGCAAGCCAAATGAACATGTTTGGAATCGGCGAATTAATTCGGCGACTACAGACGATAGATGAAGTCGCGCTTGAAGTTCTTGACAGCAATTTGCTGTCGTGGTAAGGTCTGCGAATGATGGAACTGACTGAAAAGTGAAATGCGTGATCGCTAATGCTCGGTCGACTTGAGCATCTCTTGTCTGGTAATTTTAAAAGACTGCAGCCGGATTAAACAAGAAAGTGGTATTGTGTAGTTGGGAAGAGTGTGGGTCGCCGTAGAGGGATTGTCTTCATGTGACGGTGCCTTTCTTGGCGTCAAAAACTCGGCGACCAATCGACGAGCAGTCTTGGATAGCGACATGTCACAACGTGTGCCGTGTTTCAAGGTCGGCGACCAATCGGGGACTGAAAAGTGGCGTCGCCGATTAAACATGCTGGATCTTTGATCAATGATGCTGTCGCCTACTCCTCGGCGTTTCAGCATCCTTGTCTCTTTCACGAAGGGGCTACTGCAGAATATCTCCCTGGTCGGGCTAAAAAATGGTAAAATTTGCAAGTTTGAACAAGACTGTAGCCGAGTTTGAAAAAAATGCGGGCACTCTGTGTAGTCGCGGGAAAGTGGTTGGGTCGGGAGCTCTTGTGACTATACCTATTTAAATCTTGACAGACCTTTATCATTTTGATCATGAAGTAGCCAAATTTTTGTTCAGCGAATACGTATTCGTTCACCATTTATCTGTGTGCTTTGAGATATTTGGACACCCAAGGTTATCGAATACGTATTCGATGTTTGTGATGAAACCGCTTTATACAAATGGGTGTTATTCGACTTGCGGCGATTTTGGTTAGGAGATGTAATTTTCATTTTATTTTTGGTACATGTAACGAGTACATAATAAAATGCAACCAGAAATCACTATTACCTCATTGACCAAAAAAAATCAGATTGACAAGATGGTCGTGACCACGACGATAGACCCTTGCTCCAATTTTTTTAAAATCATCTGAATGTGATTGTACCTTCTTAACTATATTGAAAATTGGGAATAAAAATGATGAATGTAATTATAGGCATTTTCAATCTTGCTTATTTTGTCTAAGATTATTGCGCTTGCACTTCGATCAGCTCTGTCAAGATCTTGAAAAAACATAACATATTGTATGAAAAATACACTCGGAGTTTCGACCAGGGTACATTCCACAGCACCTTAACTATTACTTGAAGATGGCTAAATGCCATTGATAAAGGCGAATGTCGGATGTTAATGCCTAGACTTGCAAATGGCATTTTTGATCAACCATTGTATGTATGAATTGTCAAATGTTGTTAAATGGTTTTAAAAATACTTACAAGATTAGAATATATAACAGGTAAAATGATGTTAAACCTAACAGTCAGAAGTCAATTAATTGCGGATCCAATCTTAGTAATTTTCAGGTTCATTCATCTTATTTTCCATAAAAACATACAAAATAAACACATTGGCCAAAAGTATTGCAACATGCAGAAAAAAAAAACAAGCAATTTATATTCACAAATTGATTAAAATTGTATCAGGAGTCTTGACTACAGATTACGTAATATTGTAAAAGTGGGGGTCACTTCTAAACAGATGATGTTTCCAGAATCAAGTCGTACGAAAAACGTTTAATTTTATTATTCATTATTCCCGTTAATATGGCGGTGATTAAAAGAGCTAGGTAACGGTAAATTGCCGATTGTACTCCACAAGGAATGCAGGCATAGAACGTCAAAAAGGGATGCCAAATAGTCGATAAATTAACTTTACGAGTTTGTCAGGATTTAATCTAAGTTTAGGGCGAAATTTGGTGTGGTTGATGTGACAGGAAATGAATTTAATGTCAATAAAAGAGTGGAGCATGTCACCACGTTGGATCGGGAAATTTTAATGGAAGAAAGAGGTCACGTGATAAGCGAAAACAATGATTTACCTGATTTACGAAAACCACGTGAGTTTATCATTTTAGCATGCATTTCAGGTTCAGGTGTCTGGGATATTTCTCGAATATTTCGAAGACCATGTCTCCATTGACTTATCTAGTTTACGGTCCACAAAACCATTCATGATTTTCTCCCCATATATAAATTTTAAGTAAACCTAAGGAACCAGTACAATCCATTCAGTGGCGTTTTGAAGCCCATATCTTTTGTTTGTCTGTGCGGTATTCTTCGTAGTTGGCAATCGACAAGTTATCGTTTGCTGTTCATTTTATCCGCCATATTTAGGGAACTGACAATCAAATCAAACGGGTTTTTTACTCTCTTGGGTATGGGAATAACATCATGTATGAAAACACACCCTTTGAATTAATACGTATCTCGAGGTTCGTCGGTCAAGAATCCATGGTATAATTTAAAATCAATTGGTGATTATGAATTGCGTTTTCTAATGTTGCAATACTTTGGCCATTGTGTGTAAACTGGCGGGAACGTAATACATACATATTAACCATAAGAATACACATTTTAGGAGGAGTTGGTTCGAAAACGGACAGTATCGCCTGATGTAACCACACCTTAAAAATTACATTACATATTAAACACAAGGACAAGAAGCGCAAACTATCACACGAGCAACACAAAAGCCACGTTTCCAAAACTCAATGATAGAAAGAAATTAAATATTGATTTATATAATTTTGCTTTCGAAAAGGGTTATTTGAATTTGAATTTTAATGATCACTCGGAGTTCCACAAGATTGGACCTGCTTGTTCTAATTGATTTTAATCAATGAATAATACCATCTTATTTCTTGTTAGATTAAAATTATTCCTGTTTCTTGTGTGATACGTTATGAATATAAGATAACCATGGTTGAAAAATCCTGATGAATTGGCAATAAGTTTGCAAAGTATCTGAACACAAATGAAGAACCATTTCTAGTTTGTACATCATATATAGTTCTAAACATATATTTATGAAAAAGTGCTGCAGAATGACTTCGATAATGACTATTTGATATGATTCTTAATACCCATTGTGAAAAGTTTGTGATTTTTTCCCAAAATTATTTAAAAGAGCTTCCCAGGCAAGTAACCATAATTTATATATGGTTAACACTTAAATGCATAAAGGGGGGGGGGGTCTCCTAGGGACTAATTTTTGTTTTTCAGTCGGCGTTTTTTAACGCTGCATATATTTGGTTTATTTTTTGTTTTAGTTATTTTAGCGCTTGCAGTGGTGCAAAAAAATTCAAAATCCATGCGTAGTTTTTGCTGTTAATTGCATGGGTCACGATTGGAGCCCCCCCCTTATGCACTAACGGAAGTGCCCATGACAAAAATGAAAAAATCTATTAGAGTTACTGTGATTCTGATTTCTCATATGACAAACAACACTAGGACATTAAACAAAGTAAAGCATTAATTACAAAAAAAATTTAACAAGTATAGTCGGCATTGGAGCATAATATTTAATATACATAATGTAGCGGTGTTACTGTAGGAACCATGGTAAATTATACAAGTAACCTAAAAATATAAAATGGCATGAGAAATTTATGTCTGTGCTTAATATGGTAAAATTTTTTTTTCTACAGTTCATTCTTCACCAATTAAAGCAATCAGCACAAGTGTAGGTGAAAGCATGCCGTAGAAAATGCAGAAAAAATGACGCAAATTGAAATCAAGTTTTGCCCCTAATTTTCTTACTGAACAACTTTCTTACAGTTTTTATTTCTTTCTTGTTGAGGGTCCTTTAATCCTTCTAACATGGTGGTAGATTTCATCTAAAAATCCTTTGGAAAGGTGGTTATAAATTAGGGGGGGTCCCCCCTTATGCACTAACGAAGCGCCAAACCCCTTAATGCAGTTAAGTGTTTTTAAGACAAGTGTACCATATAGGTTAGATAATATGCGCTTCAGTAATATAGAATTTTAGCTTGTTTGATCATACCATATTCCGCGAAAATAACTGTTTTCGATATTCCATCAATGTGGTTAGCATTCCATGTTAAATTTTCATCAATAATTAACTCTAAACTCTATAGTCGATGTGAAAATGATGAGCGCGGGAGTAAATTGCCTCAACTTCACTATCCAAATACCACTTAGTTTTGAGAAAACATACCAATGCAATCATGAAATTCCATCACTTTTTTAATTAACTAGTGCATTTTTAGAGACATTTTAAAGCACTTTTTATATGCCATGCAGAAGTAGGTCCACTCAAGATTTTTGATCTTAGGCAGCCAGGTTAGTAGTGTATAACCTTAAGATTTTGTAAATATTCGTGAACTTGCGACTTGTGTTACTGTCAACATTCACAATCAGGATTATTCCATTCCACACGCGGTGTATGTATTCTATCGTCCATAAGCTGTCATCCTCAATTTTCGGTCGTTGCAACGCCAATTGTGATTAATTTTTCCCATATATCACCTGACTAGGATTAGGTTATGGTTTAAACTGCCTGAAGGGGCTTAAACATCTATGCGTCCACGGTGGGCCACCGCAATGAGGCATAATTTGCTAATTGACTTAAAAAGGCAAATTGTCGAATTAAGAACCTGGGTGATATTTTGGAGCTCCAACAAAGATTATGGCATTATATTTTACATACATGCCTTGTTTTTAATAAGATGCGTGATTATTTCGCTCTAGGTACGTAATCATGAAGAAAAACAGCCCTACTTATCAAACAAACACTTTCTAATAATGACCCTAAATCATTTCCAAGATGTAAAATTATTAAAGTGGGTATTGACTTGTCCTAAAGATTGCCGTTTACTATAGCTGGGTTACTACTTAGGCCATATAACTAGTTTAATATAACCGCTCTTAAAATAGTTCAAAGGAAGACAACACCGCTCATATCAACCTGATACAATAAAATCATATAAACGGGGGGTTTGGTGGATGTATTTAATGACTACTCATTGACGTCAATAAGGGTTTCCTCACCCAGTAAAAATTAAAATATGCTTATGAAGAGTGAATCACTTGTAGAAGGAAAATTTAAATATGGTGACTTACATTTCTTTCGAAAGGCACATCAAGTGGCTTATTTTGTTTTCTGACTTGTACCACAGGCCCTTCTCCTCTTCTTTGACTGCGTATATTCAGCTTTCCTTCCGCAACGGCAACTAGTGTTTGAATGTGGTCTGCAATTATCCAGAGTACGAGAGAAAAAACCGGGAAAATGTTATCAATAATTTTTGTTAATGGTTCTTATTATATCGAAAAAAGATGTGCCGGATGTTTTTCCCTTCTTGTATTTATGTCCCCCCCGGAGCGGGTATATAAATCCGAACCCATCATGAGTTAGTGATCATGTCCGCAACTCACAAATGTCATTAAAAAATCTCTTTTTGGTGCTCCCAAAATTATATCGCATTCTACCCTATTCTTTTTGGCAATTTTGTACATTTACAACCGGCGGCCGTCTTGGACACTTAATGTTTAAGCCCACTTCAGGAAGGTAAACTTTATTTCGTTTAGTCCCTTGAATAAAATTCCTATCTATAATGAAAATACAATATGCAGTTTTTCATAAAACAATGGTGCCCATTTTGAAATAGGCAGTACGCGCATACCCTAATTTGCAACTTTTTCGGGGCGGAAACATACCTAATCCTAGGCAGGGGGACAAACCCCCCATTCAAGGTCTATTTGGAAAATTAATCGCAGGTCGGTGCAAAAACTCTATTTTATTAAGGTCCGTACAGGAACTGGCTTATGGACTACTAGAACAAGTATATGATGAAATGTGTATACTATAGCACCGAGGATTTCAACACCATATTGTATGGTGGTCCGCAAGCTCTAACTCCTCCGTGAAACAAACTAGGAAAAAAAACGGTCGGCTTGGTCTCATGCAAAACATCCCCTGAATTGATTTATATTGCCCAAGACGGAAAGTTTGAGTACATTTTATGCCTGATGTCAAGGGTATCGGCGTTGGTGGTACATCTTGCCGGGATGAAGAAGCCCTGCGAACTTCGCACCGGGGGGCATGTCGAGGTGGGAGATGACAATGTTATGAATGTGTGTTCTTTCCGTGACAGCAAACTATCACTGTGTGGATTGTGAAAGGCAAATTGGGCTCCCTGCAGTGATACGGGGCAAGTTGAATTCAGGACGACGAATTACAGATGTCGCACTAAATGAAAAAGTATAAAGCCAGTATAGTATAGGAGGGGAAATGTAAATACGGGTTCCCAGGCAAATTGCGGGGGTTTTTTTTTTCCGGACCCATTGGTGCTTATTCTATCAATCACCAGAAATAATTGAAAATCCCGAGAGTTTGAGTCCAAAATGATTGTTCCCCAATATCCTGATTTTTTCTTGTGCCCAAATTTTGCAAGGTAGCTTCTTAAAATTGTACATACTTCACGAAGTACATTTAAGATAGTCTTTCCACAGGAATTTTGGAATTTTTCATTGTGGTTCAGAGCAATCAATCTCTGCACTCAGTTAAATAAAGCCCGTCAGATTTGCCTTGTACAAGATTCTATTGTTTTGGTAATGGAAGCGCAAATTTCAAGTGTGATACCAAATGTGTGCTTTAACAACACTCTGGTGCTAAATAGTAATAAATGCCCCAATGAGGTATACACAGGGCCATTTATAAGTGGGATTAATGCAACACAAAATGCAAAATTATAATTTTGACTGTTTAGAATTCTTCAAGGTTTGGAATGACCTCGTTTTTTTTAAACTATTAAAATGAATTTAAAACATGCGCTATTTGAAAATACCCACCAAAAAAACCAGGTTTCAATTTAAGTGATACACCTTAGTTGGCTAAAGGTCAAAGGTCAGACTTTTTTTGGAACAATTTTCCTTTCATGATAAATATTAATAATTCTGTGCTTCATATTGGTGGTGAATAAATGCAACAATCAGGAAGTTCTTTGCTATCCTCGTTTTTCTGGATCCTCTGGTTTGTGAAATTACACTGTTAACATGTTTACCATCTTCTATGTTTACGGTACTAAATTTGGTACACGCGGCATTTCGTGAGCCCTCTACAAGAGGCATAACTTGAAAATGAAATTCATGCCTCTCGGATTTTTACATGGTGATTGAATAAATTATTTGTTATATAAAGTATATAAAATATTCTAAAAAGATTTACACTCTTTTAATATTTTTTGATTCATCGTGGAACAATCATTTTGACTCACACTCTATAAACCATGTAGATATCATTGCGACAGTTTGCTATGTAAATAAGCCAACCAAATGTCACACACTGTTAATTTCAACATTAAAACTCAATTTGACTCGATTTTTAAATTTTTTCCTTTTTCCCTGTAAGAACATTTTCCTTCCCCGCCTTGAGGGAAGGTGGAAGCAATCCGAAAATTTGCACCCCCATCATTTCTGCTGTCTGGTCCCTATTGGATGAAAAACAGCAAGAACATCAAAACCTTTAGCACCAACACATCCTACGTGAACTGTTTCATTGACATACCAAAACACCACTATTAAAGAATATTGTAGTTTATCAGAATGTGATATACTTACTATAGATTTGTGTGATGTCTAATTATTAATTCATTGGAATATTGCTCAAATTGAATGTTCAGTGCTTGAAATTGTGCTTAAACACGATTTGTTTTTCCGTCGCGCCAATTCTTTGTTTATAATCCAAGATGCGGCAAAGATGATATGATAACGTTCACGTGTATAACAAAAGTCGCATTTAATACATGGATCTTTATTAGTCTTTTTGTGTCTGTAGTGAGGATCTATTATAAGATAATATCGAACATTGAATCCTTAAACAAGCAATACCAACATTGAACAATAATGTATCTATCTTTCTAAATCGGTAAATCTGTATCTGTGGTGACTGGGTTTTTGCTCTTCTAGACGACCTTACTCACCCCAGGTCCAACAGCATGCGGTCGACATTCGGTAAACCTGTATCCGAGACGAAGAAAGAATGAGGGTAGTTTTGAACCTATAAAAAAATACTTCTATAATCCTCGAGCAGCACGTAATTTCCATCAGTTGCATCAGCTGTAGTCCAAATCACTTGTCCACGGTCGACTTTTGTTAATTATCCAGCACTACGGAAAAAATCGGGATCAATAATTCACATTTTTATGGCGGTAACCTACGGTTGGGGGGATGGCGGGGGAAATATATTGCTGGATCTGGAAAAAAATTGCAATAGAATTTTTTTCACCACAATGCCTTTCTATAAAGGTCCCCAGAATGACATACTAAAATCCAAAACATCCAAGTGGTGGAAACGTAACCCTAATTTTTTGCATAAATGCCAAAATGGCCGCCAATTCCTATTTTTTACATTCATTTTGTTGTATTTTATTGATTTTTTAGTTTTTTTCTTTTTTTGATATTTTACATTAAATAAGTATAATTATGCCTTTATATGTTATATATAAAAGAAATACGTACCTGATCGGTGGAAGCAATAACTAAATTTGCAATAAATTCAAAATGGCCGCCAATATTTTTTTAGATCTTGGTATTAACTTTTGCTGTATTTCTTCTCCTAAAAAGATAGCTTTGCAGGAATATACATTTACATTATCATAAGTTGCATTATACTTCACATGTTAAAGAGAGAAGCTAGTCCTTACTTGTATGAAACCCAATGGCCGTCAATTCTACAGTTTACCTTTATTGGATCAACTTTGTGAAACAAAATTTTGTGAACATGTGACACACACCTTTTGATGGACTTTAAATTTAGGTTCCATATAATCGATATTTTGTCTACTGAATAGCTCCGTAACTTGTGGTAGCCGTGTGCCTTAATTGTGCATATCCCATGTGGCTGTAAAGTAGGCACTGCCCATAAAATATTGATAAACATGTTATGTTCTGGTGGAGAAATGACTCTTCTAACATACGCCAACCTCTTGTTTTGATATTAAAGGTCCACGCCTCTAACTCAAACACTCATTGGGGCGTTCCACCTCTACCGCCTGTCCAGCAGTCACCGGGGCCATCGATCCCGCTGCTCCAAGAAAGATCCTCCCTAGATTCACCAGATCAGACCACATGATCCTACAAAAATAAAACTATGTTACATCATGACATCAAGGTTCACACCTCTGGCCTTTACACAAAGAGATGGAACTTCAGGAAGCAATTGGCCCAAATTCAAACAACTCATTAGTTAATTGTCATCCAAAGCTGCAACCTGGCTTCTTCAGTCTTCTAGCATCAACGACACATATTCTGAATTCTGCTCATGCTCCCACCAAGCAGCCAAACATTCCATTCCAAGAGCCGACCCCTACAAACACCCCTGATGGGACAAGGAATGCGACGAGGGGAGATATATCCAATACTCAACTTTAGTCAGCTGCAAGGCCTTTAAACAACCGTCCCCAAACTCCCCGGTCGTAGCTGTCCAGCTAATCAGTGTCCTGTCTCTCGCAGAACTGCATCGTCTCAATGGAAAGTGGCATGACCATTCCCCACAGCAAAGCCCCCGCTCGTGCTGTTACGAAGAAGTTTAACAACTCTAGCAAACCCTCCACCGTCCGAGTCCCATGTCTTAACCATTCACCTATAATGAGATCACCGAAGCAATTATAGTCCTCAAAAATGGGAAGCCTCCTGGCATGACGGCATCCCTACAAGAATTCTGGAACATAATTGCACCTAAAGCTGCGCGATGGCTCCAATTCTTTGCTCTCTACTTCTTTGGGATCATCAACAATTCCCTCAAGATGGAATGACGTCAAAGGTCAGTATAAGCTGAAGCCAGAAATACGCAAGCGAGCCCAAGAGTTACCGACCCATCTCGCTGCTATCTCACACTGTAAAGCTGCTTGGGCGACTGATACTCAAGTAGATTAATGATCCCTCTCAAAGCAAAATCTACCAATCACCCCCAAAGTGGCTTTCAAAGATGTAAATCAACTTTAGATTCAGATAGCAAGACTTGCCAATGGATTCGGAGACAGCCTTCAGAATAAGTTCAGAAGTTTGGAGGCAACCTTAATAGAATCTATCTGCTGCCTATGATAATTCTGACATGGAAGGTCTCTACTTAATGCTACCAAAATCTCCCTAAAGTCAATCTTGTCAAGTTCAGATACTGCTCATCCGGATCTTTCGTCCTTGGACAACAAATGGGCAATGCCATAGAAAGCCCAAAACTTCTGAATAGTGTCCCACAGGGTTATGTCTTGGCTCCCAGAATCTTCAGCATTTATGTCTAGATATGCCGCAAAGGAGTTTCTTTGAAGTACTCCTATACCAGACGATACGGCACTTGGAATAGCTGCTGATTCAAAGACCATCACTGTAAGCCCAAGTTTTCCACCGATGGCACTTTGAAACTACAAACACAAGACTATCGGCTCTATTTTCCACCTGCAAAACACTGGGCGAAAATAGAAATTATCATCACTCTAGATGGAGAAAACTGTCAAGCGGATCCACACCAAGAACCTTGTCGTCATATGAACCGCAGCCTTGATTTCCCTCACACCCCAGACCTTCGTTGCCAAGACTCAGTCTCGTGTCAACCTCCTCAGAATGTTCACAGGGGCTGGATGGGGGTGCATCTTTGACACTTTACACACATCAACTGTGCTTTGGCATAGCTCACTGCTGAAATGGCCGCACAGTATGATCACATGTGTACATTCAACAATAATTTTATGTCATTCTAAATGATGTAATGAGACTTGTTAGCAGTTGCCTTTTTGGCGACGCCTGTAGAATATCTTCCAATTTCTGTCTGCATGCTCTTGCAAACCTTTGGAGGATCTTTCAGATACGATCCAAGGTTGCCAAGAGTGTGACGAACCTGGTAACCTATGCCTCCTAACCAAGACCATTTAAGAATCGGAGAGTTCCACAAAATCCTTTTGCTACCCAATCCATGACACTGCAGTCGCATTATCCCTATCGATTATCCTGGACCAATGACAGATGGTATGAATGAGCAATGGTCATCCTCTACTTGAACCTAAAGCAGTTTGTTGACACAGCCTATTAGCAAGCCCAAAGGTTTTGACCTTGATAAGGAAAGCAGGGTCAAAACCTCAACGGACTCCGAGAACCGCACACATTAGCCCACGTCACTGATGACCGGTGAGGTTTTAATTCCCCAATTTCTCAATTGAATCACCTGGATTTCTTGATTGTAATTTGGTATCTCGCCAAAGAAACATTTTCTTTTTGATTGAAAACTCAATTCTCGATGAGAAATTGGAATCTCAATCGAAGATCCTGGTTTACCATTGGAAAAACTTGGATTCTCATCGATAAATCTGGATTCTCGTTGAAACTGGTGTATCTTGGTGTATTTGAAAAGTTGGATTCTTCTCTTGGCGACAATACTGTTTATTTTAATAAAAATATATTTTTCAATGGAAACTAGTTCTCGGCGTTATCCAGATTTGCTATTGAAAATCCAAGGTTTAAAAAAACTGGTTTATCCAATTGAAAACCTTGGTTTTTTTCAACGATATACTAAGTTTTTCAATGAGAATCAAACGTGTTCAAAATCGAGAATCCAAGTTTTTTGATCGAAAAACCTGGATTCTCTTCACACTAAAACATTTTTTTTTTCAAATTTTTTAACATTTAGGTTTGTATGACATGTGCGTTGTAATATATTGGAGACCTTTTTATTTTTATATTGATGCCCCAAATCCAGGAAACAATCTACATTATTCAAGTATTAATTATCATGAAGTGATAATTGTATAAAATTACAGCTACACTTTCCGACCACGGCAGCTCGGAGCGCCTTTGTGTGTTTGTGCGTGAGGGGGTGTAAGATGGAGGTGGGGTTTCTCCATAGATATTAAATAAAGGTATATAGCCGTACGCCCGCTTTGAAGAATAGGCGGTCATTATAACCGTGTCTTTGAAAATGATAAATATTATTGGTCCTGTAGTGCAATAGCTGGGATGTATATAACAACTTAAAGTTTGACACATCTTCCTTCAAATTGTAGAATGGGCAGCCATTTTTTTGGATTTATGCAAAGTAGGTATAACTTCTACTACCACTACCAACCCATGTATGGGATCTGTATAAGACAACAAATATAATAAAGTCATAAATGTAAATAAATTTAGGCATTTCAGGTGGCAAAGGTCAATATTTTAGATAAGCACTATAACACAATCAGTGGTAAAAAATCTTAGAATTTGGCGGCCTTTTGGATTTATGCAAATTAGTACACTTCATGTCACGAATGAATGTGATCTGTATAAGATATACAATATAAGTATTCATAAATTACCAAATTTACGGCATTTAGGTGCTAAAATATTATTTAGGATACGTAAATACACACACAATCCGTGTAAAAAAATCCTAGGATTGGCGGCCATTTTGGATTTAAATGCAAATTAGTCATAATTCCACCACTTGGATTTTTCTGAACTTTTAGTATGGCATTCTGGGACCTTATGAAAATGCAATTGTGGTGAAAAGAAATTCTAATTACAATTTTTTCCCACTTCACCTAGAATTTAGTTATTTTTCTCAGCCTAGGAGGGGGTTGGTGGGTGGCTAGAGGAAGCTGCTCTATCCCTGGTTTCGAAGTAGTTTTGGGCCGAAATGGAATGACAATTGCATTTTCGTCCCGACCTTTGAGAGATTGCAACCAGACTTTGGCCTAAATTTGGGTCCAAAATTTTGTAATTCTGGTCTAATTTGGCATTCAACTACTTGAGAATGTTTGCTGCCCTAGCTCGCGTCGATTGCCTCGGTACGCCACTGATTAGAAGATGCAGAACTGAACACGCCTACATTAATGCTCACAATAACGTTGACAAATAGTTTACAGACAAAAGAAAAATGTCAGTCGTCTCTCTTTCCTCTCTCTCATAAGTGAAAAAAATCATTATTCAAAATATTTAATAAACATTGTTTTTACTTGTAATGAAAAAGAAAAAAAGTGTTTTATTATTTTGAATAAAAAGTGAAATAGAAATATAATTGCAGCATCACAAACCTCTTTTGCTGTTTGCAATGAACATCCGGCAGGAACATGTTATCCTTTTGTATTGGGAATTTAAAGTGTAACTGACAAACGCTATCCTGAAGAACAACACTGTTTTAGAATACCGCCGCGATTAGATGATGCATTTATGATTGTATGAAATAGTCACAAAAACTTAGTTTTTAGGCCACTATTAACAAGTTTTAGTTATTAAGGCCATTTTTCACGATGACTGGTAATTTATTTGTCGATATGAAGAAAGGACTGATTATAACTTCACAACACAGCGCGTTTCCTTTTGTGTGTAAATGTAATTGAAGATCTTCCCTTAAACATTGGGGGGGCAACCTCTCAGGAGGCCTTTTCATATTAGTCTAGCAATTATGGGTTCCCATGCACCCCCCTTGAAAACTCAATTCTATTGATTTTTATAACAACTATGCCATCTTTCATCAAGAATGCCTGATGTTACGAAAATCCAATATTGTCCCCAAATGGTCCGTTTGGCCGGCCCATTTGATTAAGAGGGATTAATCGTACAAAGTGGTTCAACTTATATGAAAAATGATTGGTCTCATCACAATGGAATTTAGAAAATATATAGTTTGCATATCTGGCGATGTTCATGTTAAGAGATATGGGTGAAGAATTTGATGTAAATGTCATTGAACTTTTGATTGGTCTTGTACAGGGGGCCAAAATTTTCAACATTCTTACACTTTGGACAAAATTGGTGCCAAATTTTTGGGTATGACATGGAGCAAAAACATCTGAAAAGTGTACAGTTATCTAGATTTCAGGATCTTCTGTTTTGGTTCACTTTTTAGGAAAAGACGAGTAGGTCCCTAATTCCCATATAAACATAAATTTTGATAAGAGGTAACAGTACACAAAAAACCGAATTGTACCACCTAACTAAACATCCGAGATAATGCAAACTATACATTTGGCTAGATTGCTCATGCTCATAGCTATACAACTTGACACCAAATTTGCCAAGATCCATTCATTTTGAGCGTTTGGCCTCTGTACCATGCCTTATAGAGTGATTCTTTATTATATACGGTCATTGAATAATACTTTTCAACTAAATTAAACCATTTTATATGACTGATCTCTATATACCAAGATGGCCGCCAACGGACTCCGTGGACAATATTTGATTTGTTAAAATCACATTCTTTAAGTAGATGTCATAGAGAATCCAAAATCATGTTAGATTTAGTTTTAAAGGGGGGTGCATGGGAACCCATGTATCTCTAGACTCATTGACTAAATCCCTCCATCTTGACGATCCTACCTGTTCAAAAAAATATATACTGTGTCTTCATAATTCTTTACCGGTACTATCCTGCAATGTCCGATCACTGTATCTTCATTGCTGTTTTGTTAACAAAGAGAACCAGGAGCAAGAGGATCTGGACAATTTGTCTCAGATTCTTAAGTCTGTAAAGAAACAAACACAACAAAAAAAAATGTGAAAAATTGTTTCTGTTCGCATTTCTCGTGCCTCATTTTTGTTATTTTTGCATTTTGAAGGTGTTGTGAAACTTCTTCAAAACACCAATATCCTCAAACTGCTGAACGATACAGGTATTACAGCACGGCTGATATTGACTCCACTCTCCACATTCTTTGCAATGCACAACAACAAACAGATCGTTACAAAAAGCCACGCCAAGTAGGTTTGATACCGGGGGTTTGATGGTCTTGTTATGTTGTATTCAATAAGGAATAAGGGGTAATGTCAATCTGTCAAATACATCACAAAATCTCTGTATAGCATCAAGAACACAAAAAGGTCAATAGCCATGTGTCTTTGAATTGTTACAGGGTAAATGTGGTTGGAGTTCGAAGGTCACAAACGCAAGCTGTATAGGCGTTCAAGTTCTGAAAATTGGACCAAAAAAGGCTCAAGCTTGATTTTTATTAGTTGGGCTTGTTTTGGCTTTTCCCCGTTTGTTTAATAAAGTAGGGATTTTTCTTACGTAAAACTTAAGGGTTCTACTCGTGCAGCGGCGACACCGGGCGCCCTCCCAAAGTTACAGAGGTTGAAGTTCCATTGTTGAGTCGCTTTATCAAGTGGGGGATACCACAGCCCTTAGGAATGACTACTTTATGACATCATTTTTTTCTTACGAGTGTGAAGCGGTTGGGTTTTAGTTACCAGCGCAGCAGCGAAACCGACGGTCAGCGCAAAATGGCAGAGGTGTTACATTGTTGGGCGCTTCCCTGAATTGATATCAACAAAGCTCATTATGATGAGCCCGATAATTCTATACATCATTGTGACTTTGAAAAGGCCATGTCGTTGCATGTTGAAGTGGATCACAATTGACAGTTAATGCATACTCTTCTACTATTGGCCATTCATGACTAGCGAGCTCCTGCCTTTTTGGTATTGTTCAATCACGAATTACCATCCACGATGAAGCTGTGTTTAAGAGTTGAAGATGCGTGACTTACTAGTAAAACCTGAAAAGGCCAGCGCAGCAGCGAAACCGGAGGTGTGGAGCCGCAAAAATGCAGAGGTGTTAATTGCTGGGCGCTATGCATGATATCAACAAAGCTCATTATGATGAGCCCGATAATTCTATAAATCTTGTGATCTCTGGATACAGCATGTCGTTGCATTGTTTTTAAAAGTGGCGATCACAATTGACACTAACTGCACTCTTATGGCCATTCATGACTAAGCGAGGGGCTCTTGACTTTGTGGGTCTTGTCCTATCATGAAATTACCCATCCCACGATGATGCTTGTGTAAGAGTTGAAGATGTTGACTTAAAAAACCGGAAAAAGTCGAACGGAAGAGAATAGTCTGGAGTCCAGCATAAGCGTTCTGGGCGATACCACGGATGGTTAATCATCAAACTGGGATTCACAGGAACAAGCTTTCCGAAAACCCTTCTGGAAGTGACCAGGATGCACTCTGAATCAAGTTCCAGCACACAATCCATGGGCAGTGCGTATGCAGGATTTGGTTGCCGAGGGGGCCACAGATTTGTGAATGTACCGACTCGTGAAGGGACAAGAAATGAGAGGCGGGGGTAAAGGGGTTATTGCCAACGCAAACGTAATAAAAGGCTATTAGTATTGACCAATAAGCAGTTATTAAGTAACCACTTTTCATGAAGCTCTAATCATGATCCCCATGGTGGGGGTGAGGACAGGAAGGAGGGGGGTGAATGGGTTTATTGCCAACGCAAATAAATAAAAGGGAGTAGTACTGACGCATTGAAGTAATTATTAGTAATTATACACCTCTTGCATATATTTCTGTTTCTCATCTGATTGTAAAATGGAGTCACATGATATTGGTTATTCCTACCATTTGCTGTTTTATTTGAAGAAATAAACAAAACCCAACTATCCCCGTGGGATAGTACCCCCGGAAACCTACTATCCCATGCAAAGTTACCATACACTCCTACAACAGAATAATAATTTTATATACGCTCCACCAATACACCTTATTTCGAAAAATACCGTATGTGGAAGAGGACCGTGAAACTCTCCAACACAAAATCATGGCGATTCCAAATTTGCACGGCCCGTAGATTCGTCTGCTCAGACTGATGAACTGAGCCTACAACCTGATTCCAAGCTTGTAACTGATGACGATCTATTCACAATTCTAAAACAGGGGGAGAGCTGCTATACAAGGAAGCAAGTAAAGGTTGCAATTACAGTATTTGAACAGCGCATTTGCAAGCACACAAACGCGTTCTTCTAGCGAAGTGAAAGTTGCCAGAAGTCTGATCTCGAGTGCTTTTCGCGATTGTACACACTCAGGGGGGACTCTGGAATCCGAGTCTGGAATTCAGACTCTGCACGTTTGCGGGATGAAGGATACTCAGTACATGAGTAGGAAAGCTGAATACAGTGTAATTATTATGCAGTTGGCCTAGGTTTACACTAGGCCTGACCTAAAATACACTACTTTTAAAACAAAAAATAAAACAGAAATATATGCATGAGTTGTATAAAACAAATATAGACTGCCTCTTTATTCGGCATATAGGACTGCGCTTTATTCGGGCTACTATTTTCTTCGACCTTCGGTCTCGGGGAAAAGTAGGCCCTTGGTCTCAAGATCATCTCGGGGCAATATTTCACCTGTCCATCATGAGCCAGTTCTATTAATTGTATACATTTTCATGATGCTCATATCATGACACGCACTCAAAAAAAACCCAAAAAAAACGCTTACAGATTTTTGACAAATGTACCGACGGACCGTATGTACCAAAACATCTCGGTCGGGGGGGGGGCACGTGCACCCTGCCCCACCCTCTGGCTTACGCCATGTCTATGGGTGAAGTTCAATCCTCGCCCTTCTTGAGAAGTTCTAGCATAGGGCAACGTTGTCTGCAGGTTCTTTGTTGAGACGACCTTCAATCCCGGTGTAAAGAAATTTGAGTGTCCCCCTTAGAGAGTGTCCTGGGCTACATAGCAACAGTTACGGAATAAACCGTGACCTTGTATAATTTGGGTACAGTGCTGAAACAAGTTATACATACAGCACTCATATCAATGGCGAACACAATAGACGATGGGTGGTAGGACACTTAATCACGAGACACCAACGGTAGTTTATGACAACCGGCCCTGGGGGTCCGGACATAGGGGGTATGCGGTGTAGAATAACCATTGTCCGGCGTACTCATAGTCCGGGAAAAATGGTGAATAATAGGGCAATCGCGTCAGTCTTGGAGCCCCGGACTGGGCTCCCTCCGGACTATTATCTGCCTTCACCCCGGGACAAAGCAGGGCATGTACAAAAAGTATTGCTACCGCAAGCGGCGATGTTAGCCGGGACTTGGCGGGAAGGTACGGTTAGCTGTCCCCGCCCTGCCGGGACAATCATTGATGATAGCTGGGACTTAAGCCGGGCGGTACATAAACGGGGATTTTAACGCCTGTGTCACACCATTAAAACCAGGTCATCAGTGAGCAGTATCGCCAGTCAAATCTGTAGTAATCACAATTTTGTATGGCCTACCATTGCAGTACGATCTCTTCCATTTCGTGAAAGGCAAGCTTTTCCAAGTAGCACATACGCAAGTCGTCGCACTAGGTCAGGTCACTATGTCAAATCTTATTATTTGTTGGCTTTGTATGGAGATTTGCTAATTTTTTCATTTTTCTAAAGTTCAGCGTCACAGAAACAGAAAATCAATGGCGTTTTTTAAAATCGCATATAAGCAGCCACTCTTGGATTTCTAAAATGGCCGCCATTTTGAACCTATAATATGCTATATCTGGCTTTGAAAGCACCTAGAACGTATTTCCACCTTATAAACCTATTGTTGAGGGTGTCAATCTCAATGCATAACATTAGATCATGAGGCTGTGACGGCCATCTTGAAATGCAAAATGGACCGACAAGGAAGTGTTTTTTGAGATACTGTCATGAAACTAGTAGAGCAATGATTATGCATCTATCCAGGTTTTCAAGGTCCAGAAAACAATAAGAACATAATAACAACAATGGACCATGGGGTGGGAAGCCATCTTGAATTTGAAAATGGCCGCCAAGGGGAAGCGACGTTTTTTGCCACATTCCGGTCTCAAATACCAGTAAATTCATGATTATAGTGTTTTAATTAGACCAGGCTATACCCATGTTTCAGGTCCCAGAACCCAATAACATTGTTAACAGCAGCGGATAATTCGGACGTGGCAGGCCATTTTGAATTTCAAAATGGAATGCCAAGTAAACCGTTTTGTCTACAAAGGTATGCGAAAAACATAGTAGTGCCTAGTAGTACAGAGGGCCCCCCTGCAAAAATGGTTTGCAGGGGGTCAAGTTTGAGTGTGAAATTATGTCTTTAACCATGTGTTAAACCTTTATCTGACAGTTTCTGACACTGACACTTTGTTAACAGGCTCAAAATTCAAGATGGCAGCCTGTATGGCTGCATTCAAAGATCTTAAAAAGCTAGAAATTACCACAAATTTCTCTATAATTAGTTAACATCCATAAGTTTTGATAAAAGGGTAAATTTAAGTATGTGATTATCTTCAAGTTGTCTATTAGAAGGTCATATCTGATATGTTTGCTTTGTAAACATGCTTAAAATTCAAGATGGCAGCCACAATGAATACCTTCAAAAATTTCAAAAACATCTGTAATATATTAGTATTAGCATATCCCTGAAATTTACGATAAAAAGTGTAAAAAGTACGAGATATGTCTCTAACCATTAGAAAGTCATATTTGGCATTTTATTTGGTTAAATATCCATAAGTTTAAGATGGGGGTCAATACATTACTAATATATGGCAGTTTATAGATTTCAAAGATCCTGAAAGATGCCCATATTTGTCACATATTGAATTTTATGCAAGGTTAACAAAAAAGAAAACGATCATGACTTTCTAACAGTTTTAGTCAGAGTAGTAAAAGACAAATATCGTATGTCATTCATTTGTATTTAATTTCATCATAATTTTTAGATTATGTAAAATCAGGGGCGGATCCAGGATTTGAAAAACGTCAAAATTACCGGGGGCTGAAGGCTGAAACTTGTCCAAAATGGGATGATTTTGCAAGATTTTGCAGAATTACCGGGGGCGCGCGCCCCCTCCCTGGATCCGCGTCTGGAAATATATATTACAGATATGGCAATTGATAAATTTCAAATTTCTTGAGGCGGCCATATCGACCTTTATTTTAAATTTTAAACATGGTTTACTTTAAAAAATCAAAATGTCATAAATAAGTATTAATGTTCAAAGAAATTTATGTCATACTTTTAATAAAAAAATATTATAATAATTTTGGATGATATAAAATATATTACAACTAATGTTATATGGTAAAGATCTTGTAAGGTGGCCATTTTGGCTGCCATCTTGGATTTTAAGTATTTTAACTAAATAAAAAAATATGAGTTTCTGATGGCCAAAGACATATATCTCATAATACTTTAATCTACACTTGTTTAGTAGTTCTTGGATGATAGGTATATGGCAATTTAGGTTTTAAAGGTTTCGGA
>JAMKCH010043075.1:0-24271 GCA_023653785.1 Ophioderma brevispina
ATTTTTTTTATTTTTTGCTTTTTTTAATTTATTTATTTTTCTTGTTTATGCTCTTCAGCACCATTAGTATCCAGGAAACATTGGTCCTTTTTTCTGTACTATTACATTTTTTTCAATGGAAACACTCGTTGTAAAGCTTATCAAAGGTTTCACAATAAATTATTTAATCATCATTTGCATTGTTATTCATTAAATATCCAAAACCACTGCAACCTCCGAAGCTTTTGTTTAATTAGTAACATTTTCATTAGAATGATTTCCTTATAACGTTAATCTTTTTTCGATAGTCCAAATTATATGGTCCATTGTTGTCAAAGTGTTGGAACATGGTCAGTTAGGTCAGTTACCAAAATTGAGGTTTTTAATTATACTTTCATCATTAGTTAGTATATAATCGATAATTGTGCTGTAGATTCATAATCCTAGTTTTGGTTTGTAGATTGAAGTATAAAAATACGAATAATAATTCTCTAGGTAGTCATGGGGCGTTGCGCCTTGACTTTCAGTTCAGCCTTTAAAAGGTCCAAGTTACGTCTCCCATAACTACAATGCTTAGTTTCGAGTTTAATGATTTTTTAAAGATGGATAATATCTCGAACAAATCGTCGATTGATGGTGAGCCCTTATATAAAACTCCCACAATAATATTCTTTGAATTTTGCTTTCAATCAAAAAACAACTTCAAGTTTACATTTGCCATGACACAATCTTTTCTAATCTTAACTTTCATTTATCTGAAACAACTGCGACGCCAAACCTTTTTTTTAAATCAATTTCTATCGATTTATTTTCATACTATACCCAGGGAGGTTAAGATAATTATTAGGTTTGTCTTAAATTAGTTTCAGATATCCCAATTACACTGAAAATCAGCATCAATCCTTTGATAATTCTTTAAAGTTAAGCATCAAAAAATTCTTAGTCAAACTTCTAATATTGACATTTAGTATGTTGAATATTACCACGTTTTCATCGAATCACTACAACATGTTTGAGGTTTAATATGGACATTCATGTCTATCATTATTACTATACTACTACGTCACTCTGTAATTCTTCCCTGCTTTTATAATCAAATCTTAAAGGGTTAAAGATCATACTTCAATACGTTTTAAAATCCACTTCTGTCTGTACTTTAATTGTCGTGAATCACTGAGCCGGTGATCGTTCCACTTTTTTTGCAGATCGAATCGCCGCTGCAGACTTTAAACATCCACCACCAAATTTGCCTATGCTACTTTGCCAACTCGGACACATATCGCGGTTGTGATTCCTCAAATAACAGCACGCTGAATGCACAGCTTGTAAGAGACTACTCGCCATGTTGAATTTCCGTTTTCACCTCCGTTCAATTTCAACGACGGAAACGCGCTATTTCCGTGCAGAACAAACCAAGGTACTGTCAATCACACTTTAAAGATGGCCATGTACCTCCGCATTAAAAAAGTCAACCACAAGCACTGACGTAATTCCTCGAAAAGAAGTATTTCGGTGAAAGCAGCAGCTCATTAAATCTTTCTTTAGGGAAGCTTTTACATCTTAACTAGGAGTTATGTGCCTTCCTCTCGTATTCAGAACACGGCTGCCCTAATCTTCGAAAACGGCAATCTTTGCAAAATGGATCGATCACCTGCTCAGTGGAAAAGCTCTATTGTGGGCTCCCTGATATATTTACTTGCTCTTAATCCGATATGTAGTTAACCTTAATGCATCAACTCCGAGAGATTGCAGAAGTTTCCAGACCCTTTAACATCGTTTTCAACATCATTCATATTTTAGGAAATTCGTTTCCCTCCTCTGCCGAAGTCACATATATATGTGTTCATATCCACCCAGCCTTCCCCGTTCTCTCTCTACTTGGATCCCGTCTTTTGGCGAGTGAATCGGTTAAATTGCTCTGATTCAGGACCTATATTTTAGGGAGATCTTAGGCTATTATGGCTGCTCGGAACTTTCATAAAATGGTCTGTTCCTCCACCCTATTAGTCAACTGACCGTATGGTGGTGGACGAACCTGGCAATTTCAGTATCCTCTGTCTTACAATATGGATAGAGCATTAACTACTGAATGGCTTTGCCTCTTTCAGTCTCTAACCATTACATGGTAGCAACGGTTTGTTCTATCTACTGTTGCCTCAGTTTCCTGTGTCAGTACTACACATACTATAAGATAGCAATGCTAGGGAAAGCACTTGTGCTGTGAGGGCTCTCATTGGTCCCGGCAGATGTGGTCCCTCTGTATCAAACCTCTGTGTTTCAGAGCAAGGAGGATTGCGCAGTAGAGTGTAAAATGTCTACAACTGACTGGCTCACCCTTATGGAGCTACGCTTGGGTAGTCGGCCTCTGCTCAGCCAGAGATAGCAGAATCCTCGCCCTAGAACGTATGCTAAATCTGGGTCCTTTTTCTTTCTACCGTTGCCCGCAATGAAAGTAAACATAGGCAATACTGCACGGATCCTGTAGAACCACTTATATAGAGGCCAGGTGTCTGACTTCTTAAGAATCGTTTTGAGGCCCCAGGTCTGCAGGCGGCTACCGTAAGAGACTACAAGTCTGCCATGCAAACCAATCTTAAGGGCTTTAGTAACGGGTCAACGATTGTTGACGGCTATACCTACTCCTTAATGGGATAATCATGTTTCAATGACCATCTAGAACGGATCTCTTCCGCGGGCAGTGCTGGAACCTTCTTGAAAGAACGCTTTAATGAGCTTTTGTTCGCAGTTTCTTTGAAGGACTTGACTTAGAAAACGTCCTTCTTTTTTGGCGCTGTGTTGTCGGGTCTCTCCGTTGTGCGGAGTACCAACCTTCGCAATTGCGGAGAGTTGGTCATTTTCGAGACGTGGCATCATGTTGTTTCTTTCGTCCTGATCTTGGCGAAAGATAGTTCGTGATTTTCGACATGCCCATTTCCTCCTCCCATATTTAATTTTTCTTCTATGAGTGAAGATAATTTGGTGTCCATTTAGGTCATTGAAATGTATCGGAGAGAACTCGAACAACAGGAGGCCACCTTTTTCTGCCCTCTCAAAAACCTTTAACCCGCCCTCTACCAAAGGTACACGTAGCGGGTGGTTGTCCTTGTAGGGTCATCGGGTTAGGGGTCTTAGCACTCAATGTCATGTCTCAGCTCATAGTAACTAGCTATGCTTTCCTTCCTTCATAACTCGTTCCATTTTTTTATGATTATTTAATGTCCCATCACCTTTACCTTAGTAAATTATATTTCACTACTGTCTATCTAATCTTTTCTACAGTTCTTAAATGATGGGATAACATCACTGGGTTATAGTACCATGGGGACTTTGTTGCTCACAACCGAAATAAACCGAAAGATAAAACAATTATGTAATTCTTTATAATTAGGTGTAGACTAACAGGGAAAGAAATAAGATCACTGACTTCCAATCAAGGACCGTTTCATTCGCTTTAGGTGGACATTTTTTGGGACATATTCGCTTACACCTGCACCCGAATATGTTGTGGAATTGTGCTGGTTACCAGTTAAGATATTGGTATAATTGAATGGTCCCCGCCCCCCCCCCCCCCCCGCATATTTCAAAAAAAGTGGTCAGTAACTCCCTAGAGTAACTTAATAAGTGGAACCATCTGGGTATCCTGACCCCCTTATTTAGTCACAAATCTACAAATATGCTGCCAGTTTTTGCGGCCATTTTGAATTGGCAATATTAAACTGTCCAGCATATCCTTCTCACAAATAAGTGAATTAATTAAAAAGATTGACTTCCTGAAATCAGTATGTTCATGGATTTAAAAACTAATATCGGTAGCAGCTGATTTTTTTTTAATTGTCTGCCATTTTGAAAAATTACGCCATTTTAAATCAGCCGAGAATAGCAAAAACTGTCCAGAATATCCATTCTTAATATAAGTTGGAATGTATTTTGTGAAGGAACCAAGCACCTTAGCGCACTATTATTTCCAGATTGCCATGATATAGTCAATCTATTTTGAAATTGGGTGGCCTTTTTGACCGCCATTTTGAACATTGCGGCCATTTGAACATGGCCCACATCCAAAAGTGTCAAGTGTATCCCTCAAACCATAGTGGAATCATAGCAGGAACTTAGTACTTTGCATCTATTGTCATACATGAAATCTGTTTAATATGGCAGCCATTTTTGAAATGGCCCCATTTTGAAAACGGCAATCCCATTTTGAATTGGCCCCTATCAGAATTGTTCACATGGTCAAGTACATCCATCTGTGCCAAATTCATCGCTTTAACAAAAATGGCACAATTGTTCCACCAATTTCTGCAAAATGGCGACCACCCGAATGCACTTGTAGATGAGGAATGAAGGTTGTGCATCAAATTGTAGTTCCAAAGGTATACCATAGGGAGGGAAGTGATAGGCATAAGCCAGATAGTCCCATGGCAGGAAACTTAGGTGTGAGAAAAATACAGACAAAATTTATAAGTCATTTTTTGGTGGCCGACACTCAGAAAGAATGTGTCGAAGTATTGTAGACGTCAAACCACTTTCAAATGGTGGTAAGCCTAATCAGAAAATTCCTACTCTTCCCTTGCAACCAATACCAGCATTTGATGAGCCATTTAAGTAGGGTAATTAATAGATTGCGTGGACCACTTCCAAAGACCAAGTCGAAAACAGTTTTACTACTGACCATCGTGTGCTTCCACAAGATTCCCCTAGGCTATAAGCCCCTTGAGCAATTAGGGGGCACACAATTTGTGAAAGCTCTAACAAAGTTTTTCACCCTAGTATGCCTTCCAAAACCTTCAAGGTTCGCTGATCAAGGATCAAATTTCATGTTCAGGTTTGTTCAACAAGTGATTGTACCCAGTTGGGAATTCCCAGTACAGTTCTTCAGCATACCACCCAGAATCCCAGGGGGGCCTAGAAAGGTCCCACCAAACATGAAAACAATATCAAACCTATTGTTTTGAATTTGAGAGGGATTGGGATGAGGGAGTTTCATCTCCTGTTATTTGCTTACAGGGGAGGCTTACCAGAAGTCAATTAGGATTTAGAAGTCCAGTTGATTTTGGTGTTTGGCACAAAGTACGGGGATCCATTGAACCCTACTGAAAGAAAGTGGTTGTGTGAAAATCCGATGTATTGTTAGACTATGTGGCTCAATTCAGACCCAGGCTCCAAATAGCCACATAAATTGCCAAACCAAATCTCAACAAAGCCAGTGCAAAAATGAAAACAATGGTAGACAAAGTGCAGGACGCTATTCAAACCGGTGACAGCGGTTTGGCACTTTTTTTACATACAATGCATCCTTTGCAAGCCAAGTATTCTGGACCATATGAGAATGAGAACAAGGTTGGGATCCCTTGACTATGTGATCAAAACAATACACCAAGTAGACGTAAAAGTCGACAGTTATGTCACAGAAATATGCTCAAAGAGTCTAATGAGAGAGGTGATACTTTAAGCCTACATGTGCAATATCCAGTGTTAATGATGACATCACAGAGCCAGGACCTGAAGCAAAACACACTGTAACACACCGAAAATGATTATGGGGTCCAATTGCAAAATTCTGACATACTTGCCCAATTTTAGACAAAACTAGGTCATCTCCCAGAGAGTAAGCAAGGTGAATTGAAAGAGTTAATTCATGATGGGAGAACATAGTTCCTGATGTATCCAGTGCGACACTGATACATACACCCATGACATTTTACGTAAGGTGCTCCGAGCCTGGAAAGCAACATCCTTATAGGGTGATCAATCAGTTGCAACTATCAGGATGAGGTGAAATACAAGTTAGACAATGGAATAGTATAACAAAAGCCATAGTGATGGATTTCCCAAAACCTGATGGTTCAGTTCGATTTTTGACAGATTTTCGAAAGTCAACACCTCTGTTCCAAACCGACTCATATCCGATCCCACGGATTGCTGATTGCAAGATAGAGTCAGTGGCGTAGCCAGGATTTGTGACGAGGGGGCACAGATGTGGAAGTACCGACACGTGTATTGTACCGACAAACAATTTTAACGGCTCGCATCGCCGGCGGTTGACCCAATTTTTTTTACCCTTCGTCTCGAAACTTTGAAGAGCGAGCGGAGGGGGGTGAAACTTCTTCGCCAACGCAAAGGTACTAGAGTAGGTAGGGGTATAGAGTAGTATCATTGACCAATTTAAGAATTCATAGTAAACCAATTCTTGTGAGCTCTCTGATATTTAATATATTGCACAAGCCCTCCAAACAATAGCTTCTTAGACAAAGGTACCGACGGGACCATTAGTACCGAAAACATCGCGGTCGGGGGGGGGGGCAGGGCCCCCCTGCACCCCCTGGCTACGCCACTGGATAGAGTTGAAATGCCAAATTGTTAGCAATTTGATTTGTTGAAGGGTATTGGCAAAGTCCCCTCACTGACCGTGCCAAAGAATTTCAGCCTGTTTGTACGCCGATGGCCTATACAATACAAAAACGAAGGCATTTGGTTCAAAATTCTGCCGCACATTTCAGCGATTAGTAAACAGAGTAGTGAAGGACCATAGACAAGGTTGAGTCCTAGTGGAGATCTGCCTTGTGTAGAGTGAAAACAGGAGAACACATGAGACAGCTCTCAATTGTTGAAGAACTGTCTCAGGAAGGTTTGACGTGAATTCTGGTGAAAAGTGAATTTTGCAATCGAATGTCACCTATCTAGGGCATGTTGTAGGCCAAGGGCAAATTATGCCGATCACTGCAAAAGTGAAGCAATTGAGCAATTCCCCACACCAAAGAGTAAAAGAGATCTCATGAGGTTCTTAGGTACATTTAACATAAATCGTAAAAAACAGGGATTTGACTCGGCAGCTGGGACTCACAAAAGTGCAGAACGTAAATTAACCGGAGCCGTAAAAATACGAACCAATGCAGGGAACGTAAACATAACGGCGTAAAATCTCAGCTTCAACGTTATGTGGTTTTTGGACTTGTTTAAACAATGTTGAGAATTAAAACGTTATTACAATATCATCTGACCAAAGTTTCACGGTGTAGCTATGACATTATACAAATGTGGTATTACGTTACCCGTGGTTGGATAAAGTTATATTTCAGGCAATTTTGAGAAAAAAAGGCAATAAACAAAAGGGAAAATGTGAAGAAATAAAAATTCTAAAACAGTCTTATACACTTTGTTTGATATTGTAGGTACACCATTCTAATGCCAACCAATTACTTAATCATCATTATGAGTAAACTTAATACATGCATTTTCTACCTTACAAAGATTCGAAACAGGCCTTACGATTAAAGTCCTAACCTTATCCACTACACTTCATGACTTTACTGATAGCACATGCTACAATTAAATATATGTCTATTATGTGTGTCTTTTTCATATTAAACTAAAATATATTACAAAAGGAGGAATTGAGTTCTCCTAACGATTTTTGGAATATTTTTAAATGATAGGGAAATAAGATTTTGCATTGTTTTAAAGAAGTTCTTACGACGCGGACGTTATTATAACACATTTTAAATGGATTTTCATAGTTCAGAGGCTTACATTAAAAACAAGTAAGTTACAAAAGAACGTATATTACGGAAAATTATTACAACATCCAGTGCTATTGCTCTGTCCTCCCGAGATACCACGCTTTAACTGGTTCGGATGCAATAGGATGTTGATTTGAAAGTAACAGTCCACGACTTGAGCTTGACCACCAACAAACAATGCAGTCAAAGCTCTAATCTTGGATTGGTAGATGTGCTACGAGTCCTCTTCCCCTGAATGTTACCAAATAGAAGGGTGCACCATAGTCTGTTTGGAAACTTGCAAAATTTTGATGTCCTGAGATATTAAGGCTTTGTCACACTAATCAACTCAAATCAAAAATCAATCACCAATTTATTTCGCATAACATATTTTTCAAAACAACAGAAATCAGATTCATATCAAATAACCAAATTTATATTGAAAATAACAATATATAACATCCATATATATTTAACAAAAACAATATGTTATGGGGAGAAGGCCAGGAGGCCAAAAAGGCCCGTCAGTAGCCATCCCCCGTGACTGACATACCACACACACAGACACAACGACACAACCAACACACCCCACACGTGCGAAACGCATACACCTACAAGGGTGCAAAACTAAAACATGACCCAATACTATACAAGACACGTGGACAGTGTCAAGAAATCAATTTTTTAACCGTAATTTGAAATATTTTGTTTCTTACATTGATAACGGAAATGTTTTAAAGATTTACAGGTTTTGAGCGATCTTCTAGAGAATTCCAAAGACGTGGACCGCTAGTACCCACAGAATGATCGAACTGTCTTCTTGTTTTTGGTCAAGTTATAGTGATTTCTTCTGTGTCTTGTCGAATAGTTGTGGACATCAGAACGTTTCTTAAAATAGTTTTTAAAAGATGAAGGCAGATAATTAATGGCATCTCGTACAGAAAATGTGCCCAATTCCACGAGTATACATATCATTAACATTTAAAAATGTTATAGTCAACAAACCATTTGCTCTAAGTGTTACTTCTATAGTGCCTCCTAGAATTGTCCTTATTGCTCTTTTTGGGAGTTTTAACAATTTATCTAGATAAGCTTGGACATGTATTTCCCCAGACAAGTAATACCATAATTCAAGTAAGGCAAAATATGAGTACAATGTAGTGTATGCAATATACGGCTCGGAATAAAGTCTTTAAGTTTGTTTTAATGACACAATATTTCTCAGCAATTGTTTTAGAAAGACAATCTATGTGATGTTTCCAAGTTAAACAATCATCGATAAGCACACCAAAAATATAGTAAATTTTTTTTTTTTTTTTTAAGTTAATGTGTTTTATCTAATTACTTAAACGTTGTGTTTATCATTTTTGATACCAGTGTGGAATTTCCTAGTATCATGTAAATGGTTTTTGCTGAGCTGTGTACGTGATAACTTATTTATTTGCTTTGGAACCAATTGCAGACTTCTTTTAGCTTCTTCATTATAAGATTAATTTGGTTTGCAATCTTAGGATGTGGAGTAAAGAATATGGTGTCATCAGCAAAAAGGATAAAATCAAGTACAGTGGAAGTAATTGATTATTCATTAACATAAAGTATAAATAGTAAAGGACCTAATATTGATCCTTGTGGAACACCGCATATAATCTATTTGTGCTCAGGACTCACATGAATTATATGAACGATTGTTTTCTGTTATTTAAGTAGCTTTTTAAACCATTCTAATACAACTCCATCTAATTCCAACTCCACGAAATCCATGATGCTCCAATTTTGTGTAAAAATCTCCATGGTCAATGGTAATCAATGCTTTTTGATAAATCTAAAACGAATCCCCTGTGGGTTTTTGTCTTTTTCAACAGCATTGGTGACCTTATCAACTAGTTGTAAAATAGCCATATACGTTGCTGTTTTGGTCGAATCCAATTGTTTATCATTTTAGATTTCATGGGCGGTTGATATAATATACACATCTGCTTAAACACAAGGTCTTTCAAGCTTTAGAAAAACAACGGTAGAAGTGAAACCGGTCGGTAAATTTTGAAAACTTTTCAGCTTCATCCTTTTTTATAAAGTGGTCTGACCTTTGCATTTTTAAAACTTTTCTGGAAACAATCCAGTTGAAATAGATGGTTAATATCACGTAGAGGTTCCACTAATTCATTTACAACTTTCTTAATGATAAATTACCTATTTTGTCATTACCGGCACCCTTATTAGGATTGAAATTTCCAACTTCATCTTTGATATCCGTTTTTCAGTAATCGGCCTTAAGGAACATACTATCTAGATTTAATATCACCAGGTAGTCATAATATTGTGTTTTCCAGTACTTGTGGATATTTGGCTGCCAATTTTGGTCCTACCATTTACAAAAAAGTCATTAAAACCAATTTGAAATGTCCTGAGTTTCGTAAGTACATTACCATACTCCATCCTTAAATTTTTTTTTTGGGGGGCTGTGCGCGTTGTTTATGGTCTCTACCTATTATATTAATTGATTGTTTTCCAAGTCTGTCTCATATCATTTTAAATTTTCCAAATTTTGAGAAAATATGTACGTTTGATTTGCGAATGAGCATATTCAATTTCTTTCTGGACGGTTTTGATTTTTAGAAGTCCGTTCATTACTGGAGAGTTTTAGTGTACTGCTTATAGAGTTTCTTTTGCTTGTTTATGCCTTTCGCATGACCATTAGTAATCCCGGGAAACATGGGTTCCTTTTTGTTCGGTTCCTCTTGACATACATTTTTTCAATGGAATACACTCGTTGTAAGCTTACAAAGGTTCAATAATATATTAATAATCAATCATTTGCTTGTTTATTCATTAGAAATCACCCACTTGACCTCCGAAAGCTTTTTGTTTTTAATTTAGTAACATTTTCATTGAATGATTTCTCTTATACGTAATCTCTTTTTCAAGTCCCAAAATTAGTTGGTCAAGATTGAGTTGTCCAAGTGTTGGAAAAATGGTCCCGTTTAGGTCAGTACCAAACTTGAGGTTTTAATTCATATTTTCATCATATTAGTATACTTATGATATTGTTGCTGAGATTCAGTTAAATTCCTAGTTGGGTTGTAGATTGAAGGTATAAAAGAGTAAGAATAAAAGTTCTAGTTAGTCCCATGCGTTAGGCCTATGAACTTTCATTCAGCCTTAAAAAGGTCTATGTTAAGTCTCCCATAACAACATTGCTTATTTTCCTTTTTCCTGATTATGATTTTTAAAGTGGGAATCAATATCTTCGAACAAAATAAATCGTCCCGATTGATGTGTGATCCCTATATAAACGCCCACAATAATATTCTTTGAATTGATTTCATTCATAAAACAAGCTTCATAGTTTACTTGCAATGAACACAAATCTTTTCTAATCTTATACTTCAATTTATCTGAAACAAACATGCAGAGACGCCACCTTTTTCTTATCAATTCTATTATATATTCAATACTATACCCCCGGGAGGTTAAGATAAATTATTAGGTTTGTCTTTTAAATGAGTTTCAGATATCCCATTACACTGACATCGCAATTCAATCCTTTGGATACATTCTTTTAAGCCATCAAAATTCTTAGTCAAACTTCTAATATTGACATTTAGTAGGTTGACATACCACGGTTTGCAATCTGATCACTACAAAATTGTTGAGAGGGTTTAATATGGACATTCATGTATATCATTCTTACTACATACTAGTCACGGTAAAGTTCTTCCCGGAACTTATTATAATCAAATCTTAAGGATAAGATCATGCTATCATACTTTTTAAAATCCACTCTGTTAACTTTAATTGTCGTGAATCACTTGAGCCGGTGATCGTCCAACTTTTGCGATCGATGCGCCGCCTGCATACTTTAAACCCATCCACCAAATTTCACCTATGATACTTTGCAACCTCTGACACATATCGCTGCTGTGCTTCCACAAATAACGTCCGCTGATGCACAGCTTGTAAGAGACTATTCGTCATGTTGAATTTCCGTATTCACTCCGTTTTCATTTCACTGACGGAGAAAACGCGCTATTTCCGTGGCAGAACAAACCAAGGTAACAAATCATAAATCACTTTAAAGATGGCCATGTACCGTCAGCATTAAAAAGTCAACCACAGCAACTGACGTCAATGTCTCAGAAAGAAGTATTTCGTGAAAGCACAGCGTCATTTAATCCTGCCCTTTTTGGAAAAGCTTTTACATCATAATTAAGGAGTTTATTGTGCTGGCGTCTCTATATTCAAAAACGGCTGCCCTATCTTCGAAAACGGCAATCGATTGCCAAAAGTGGATCGATCACCTATTCAGTGTGAAAACTCTATGTGGGCTCCCTGATATATTACTTGCTCTTATCCGTATCGGTAGTTACTTATGCATCACTCCGAGAGATGCAGACGTTTCCAAACCCTTAAACATCGTTTCCATCATATTTAAATTCGTTCCGCTCTTCCGAAGTCACATATATGTGTCATATCCGCCCAGCATTTCCCCGTTCTCTCTCTACTTGGATCCCGTCTCGGGTAAATTGTTAACTTGCTCTGATTCAGGGCCCATATTTTATGGAGATCTGGCTAATGGGCTGCCTCGAACTTCCATAAAATGGTCTTGTTTTCCAGCCACCCTAGGAGTCACTGACCGTATGGTGGTGACGAACCTGGCACGTTCAGTAGCCTCTTCACAAAGAGTTGATCGAGCCTTAAACTGCATGGCTATGCCTCTTTCAGTCTCTACCCATGAGATGGTAGCAACGGTTTCTACTGTTGCCTCAGTTTCCTGTGTCATTACTACACATACTTCTAAGATCGCATGCGAGAAAGCAAGCAACGTTGTTGCTGATAGGCTCTCAATTGGTCCCTCCAGATGTGTTCCTCTGTATAACACTCTAGTGTTTCAGAGCAGGATAATGCGCAGTAGGTGTAAAATGTCTGACACGACTTGCTCACCCTTATTGAGCGACGCTTCGGTATGTCGGCCTTCTGCGCAGGCCAGAGATAGCAGATCCTCGACCCTTAGAACGTATGCTAAACATCTGGGTCCTTTTTTTTTCGACCGGGGCCGCCAATGAAAGTACATCCTAGTAGAACCAGGTAGAGCCAGGTGTCTGACTTTCTAAGAAGTCGTTTTGAAGCAGGTCTGTAGGCGGCTACCGTACGAGACTATGAGTCTGCCATGCAAACCAGTCATGAGGGCTTTAGCACGGTTCAACGATTGTTCGGCTATACTCCACTCCTTAATGGTATATTCATTTCAAATCAAGCCTCGAGAACGGGAATCTCTGCCGGCAGTGCTGGAACTTTCTTCTTGAAAGACCCCGCTTTATGAGCTGTTGTTCGCAGTTTCTTTGAAGGACTTGACTTAGAAAACGTCCTTCTTTTGGGTCGCTGTGGTGTCGGGTCTCCGTTGTTTGGCGGGTATCCCCCACCCTTAGCAATTGGCTAGAGTTTGGTCCATTTCGAGACGGTGGCATCAATGTTTTTTTCGTCCTGGTATCTTGCGAAAGGATGAGTTCGTGATTTTTTTCGACATGCCCATATCCTCCATATTTAAATTTATTTCTTTATGAGTGAAGATGAACTTTGGTGTCCAGTTTTCGGTCATTGAAAATGGTTCTGAGAGAACTCGAACAATCAGAGGCAACTTTTTCTGCCCTCTCAAAAACCTATACCCACCGCCCGCTACCAAAGGTACACGTTAGCGGGTGGGTCATGTAGGTCATCCAGGTTGGGGTCTAGCACTCAAGGTCCATGTCTCAGCTCATAGTACTATAGCTATTGCTTCTTCGTGCATACGCTTTCCATTTTTTTATATTATGTTATGTCCCTCACCTTTTTACCTTAGTAAATTAGTATTCACTACGGTCTATCTAATCTTTTTCTACAGTTCTTAAATGTGGGATAAACATGCACTGGGTATCGGACCAGGGACTTGTTTGCTCACAACCGAGAAACAGAACAGAACGATAAACTTATGTAATGCTTTATGAGGTGTAAGACTACCAGGGAAGAAATATATCACTGACTTCCATCACAGACCGTATTCAATCGATTAGGTGGAATTTGGACATTTCGTCTTCCACCTGCACCCTGAATATGGTAAGGATTGGCTGGGTTACCAGTGAAGATATTTGTATAATTGAAAATGGGCCCCTATTCAAAAGTGGTCAGTAATATCACCTGAAGTAACTTAATAAGTGACCCATAAGGGGGGGGTATCTTGAAACCACTTATTTAGTCAATCTAGCTATAATATGGCTGGCATTTTTTTGCGGCCATTTTGAATTGGCTAAATATTTAAACTGTCGCCTCATTCATTCTCAAGTCATAAGTAAATTAATTAAAAAGACTTGACTCCTTGAAATTTCAGTTTTAAAAAAAAAAAAAAAAAAAAATATCTGATTTTTTTTTTAAGATTGGCTGCCTTTTGAAAATTCCGGCCATTTTAAATCAGCCACGATCTCAAAACTGTCCAGAATATCCTTCTTAATAGAAAGTGAAGTATTTTGTGAAGGAACCAAAAAAAAGTCCAAAAACTTTTGTTAGCGACTATTTTTTCGGAATTGCCATTATGCAGCTATTTGAATTGGGTCCATTTGACCGCCCTTTTGAAAAATGGCGGCCATTTTGCACATGGCCCACATCCAACATTGTAAGTGTAAACCCTCTAAACATAAGTAAGTCATTTCATCCAGGAACTTAGGACTTTGCATCTATTTCATACATGAATCTGTTTAATATTGCAGCCATTTCTGAAATTGCGCCATTTTGAAAACGGCAGCCATTTTTGCATTGGCCACATATCCAGAAGTTCAGCATGGTCAAATGTACCTCTGTGCCAAATTTCACAGCTTTTAACAAAAATGCACATTGTTCCACCCTTCTGCAAAATGGCGGCCACCGATGCACTTGTAGATTGTGGATGGAACGGTTGTGCATCGAATTGTAGTGCCAAAGGTTACCATAGGGAAGTGATAGCCATAGCCCATGATAGGTCCCCATGGCAATGACACTTAGGTGTGAGTAAAACACATAACAGAATTAGAAGTCATTTTTGGTGGCCTACACTCAGAAAAGATGTGTCCGAGTATTGTAAGACTTTGTCCACATGTCAATGTGGGTAAGAGCCTAATCAAGAAATGCCTACTGCTCCCGGGCAACCAATACCAGCATTTGATGAGCCATTTAGTAGGGATTAATGATTGCGTAGGCCCACTTCCAAAGACCACGTCAGGAAAATCATATTTACTGACCATCAATGTGGTGCTTCCACAAGATTCCCTGGAGTGCTATACCCTTGATAAATATTAGGCACAAAATATTGTGAAAGGCTCTAACAAAGTTTTTCACCCTAGTAGGCCTTCCAAAAACAATTCAGAGTCTTATCAAGATCAAATTTCAGGTCAGGTTTTGTTTTCAACAAGTGATGGACCAGCTGGGAATTTCCCCAGTACAGTTCTTCACAATACCACCCAGAATCCCAGGGGGCCTAGAAAGGTACCCCCAAACATGAAAACACAATGATCAAAACCTATTGTTTTGAATTGGAGAGGGAGTGGGATGAGGAGGTTCAATCTCCCTGTTTTTGCTAACAGGGAGGCTGTACAAGAGTCATTAGGATTTAGTCCTTTTGAGTTGGGTGTTGTGGTCACAAAGTACGGGGACCATTAAACTACTGAAAGAAAAGTGGTTGTGTGAAATTCCTATTTGAATTTGTTAGCCTATGTGTCTCAATTTCCAGACACAGTGCTTCCCAAAGAGTCCCAGAATTGCCAAACAAAATCTCAAACAAAGCCGGGCAAAAATGAAAACTGTTATGCAAAGATGCAGGAACAGAGTATTCAAACCGGCGACCGCGTTTTGGCACTTTTTTTACAATACCAAGGCATCCTTGCAAAACCAAGTATTCTGGACCAATGAGAATGCTAACAAGGTGGGAGACCTTGACTATGTGATAAAAACACAAGGTAGACGTAAAAGTCGACAATTATGTCATAAATAAGCTCAAAGAGTATAATGAGAGAGGTGATACTATTAAGCCTACATGTGCTATCCAGTGTTAATGATGACATAACAGACCAGTACCTGAACAAAACAGCACTGTAAACCAGAAAATGATTATGGGGCAATTGCAAAATTCCTGACTACTTCAATTTAGACAAGAAAGCTAGTCATCTCCCAGAGAGTCAGCAAGGATGATTGAAAGAGTTTACTTCATGAGTGGGGAGCACATATTCCGATGTACCCTAGTGAGACCTGTCATAACCCATGACTTGACGTAGGTGACTCCGAGCCTGTAAAGCACAATCCGTATAGGGTGAATCCATCAAGTTGCAACTACAGGACTGAGGTGAAATTACTGTTGAACAATGGAATAGTAGAACAAAGCATATTGAAGGGAGTTCCTCCCCCCAACCTGATGGTTCATTCGATTTGTGACAGCTTTTTCGAAAAGTCAACTCCTTTTCCAAACCGACTCATATCCGATTCCACGAATTGATGATTGCATAGATAGAGTCAGGGTTATTTTGGGGCGTAGCCAGGATTTGTTGACGAGGGGGCACCGATTTGTTAATGTACCGACACGTGGTATTTACCGCCAAACAATTTTTTAACGAGCTCGCTACGCTCGCCGGTTGACCCAATTTTTTACCTTCGCTCGAAAATTTTGAAGAGCGAGCGAGGGGGGTGAAACTTCTTCGCCAACGCAAAGGTACTAGTAGTAGGTGGTAGTATAGTAGTATCCATTGACCAATTAAGTCACTTCATATAACCATTCTTGTGAAGCTCTCTGTATTTAATATCCCGCACAACGCCATCAAAGCAAAGCTTCTAGACAATGGACCGACGGAACCTTAATGTACCGACAAAACCTCGCTTCGGGGGGGGGGGGGCACGTGCCCCCCTGCCCCCCCTGCTACGCCACTGGATAAAGTTGGAAATGCCAATTTGTTAGCAAATTTGATTTGTTCAGGGGTATTGGCAAGTTCCCCTCACTGACCGTGCCAAGAAATTTCAGCCTTTTGTCACGCCCGAATGGCCTATCCAATACAACCGAATGGCATTTGGTCTCAAAAATTCTGCCCGCACATTTCAGATATTATAACAGAGTATTTGCAGACCTAGAAAATTGTGAAGCCTATTTGGATGATCCTCCTTGTGTAGAGTGAAACATGGGAAGAACACATGAGACGCTCCATCCATTGTTTGAGAAATTGTCTCAGGCAGGTTTGACTGTGATTCTGGTGAAAAGTGAATTTGCAATGCTAATGTCACATACTTAGGGCAAGTTGTAGGACAAGGGCAACTATGCCGATCACTGCAAAAAAAGTTGAAGCCATTGAGAAATTCCCCACACCACAGAGTAAAGAGATCTCATGAGATTCTAGGTACATGTTAAAAAGAAATCTGTAAAAAACATGGATTTGACTGGCAGCTGGGACTCACAACGTGCATAACGTAAATTAACCGGAGCCGTAAAAATACGAAACCATATGCAGGGAACGTAAAAGAACGGCGTAAAATCTCAGCTTCAACGTATTGTGGGTTTTGCTTGTTTTAACAATATTACACTTAAACGTTATTACAATCATCTGACCAAAGTTTCACGTTGTAGCTATGACATTATACAAATGTTGTATTTACGTTACACGTGGTTGTAATAAGTTTATATTTCAGCAGCAATGTTGAGAAAAAGGAATAAACAAAGGGAAAAGTGAAGAAATAAAATCTAAACGTTTATACACTTTGTTTGATATGGAATGTACACATTCTAATGCCACTAACTACTTAATCATCATATGAGTAAAACTTATTACATGTACCTTACAAAGATTCGAACCAGGGCCTTACGATTACAAGTCCTAAACCTTATCCTCCGACTAACTACATGACTTTACTGATAGCACATGCTAAAATTAAATATATGTATAATTATTTTATTTTTTTTATTTTTTTTATTTTTTTTATTTTTTGCTTTTTTTAATTTTGTTAATTGTTTTGTAAACTATTTTTAAAAATTATAGTGAAAATAATATTTTTGCATTTTTTTAATGAAGTTACTTACGACATTACGGACGCGACGTTATTAAACACATTTTACATGATTCAATAGTTCATATTCTCTACTTAAAACCGTAAGTTACAAAGAACGTATATAATATTACGGAAAATATAGTAACGGTCATCGTATACATACTACCTTTTTTCAAATGTGTAGTATTATTTTCTACCACTGTTTTATTTACATTTTTCTGCTTCGCATTGTAATTTGTAACTGTTAGGTTAAGGTAATAAAGCGTGAAGATTAATTGAATAATTAGGGTTTTCCGCACTTTAAAAGGTAAGGTCTGGTAAAATTAGAACATTTTTAACAGTGTATGGTCTGGTATTACAGAAAATACTGTCCAAATTTCTCAGAAATTGCGTGTCGGGACTGTCCGCTGACCAACCTTCTGAGAAAACCAAAATTTGTGTGTCGGAGCCATGCCAAAAAGCGTTTGAGAAAATCAAGTCTATTTTGATGAATGCCCAGTTTTGATGCCCAGACTTTCAGAAACAATTCAGTTGGCAGTTGATGCAGTGATGTTGCTGTGGTGGAGTTCTCATGCAAGCAGATGAAAATGATTGTAGATCATCCTGTATGTTATTACTCTAAAATTTTGACAAACATCAGAAACTACTCAACTTGAGAAGAATGTCCTTGCTTGCTATTCGTCCATAAAATTTGTAAGTGTACTTGATACAAAACGGTGCACCCAGTTCTAGTATACACGTATCACAATCCTTGACTTCACCACAAGATGCAAATCAAAATCAGAGACTTGTTTAGGTGGAGTTTAACTCTACAAGAATACAATCTAGAACATAAGCCGATATCTAAAGAAAAGAAAATGTCTTGGCTGATGCCTTTCACGAGCTGCTAATTTGTTCAGAATTTTGATATTACAACTTAATGTAATATAGACTGAAGGCAGCAATGCAGAACTTATAAAAGTGTAACATTTGCACTGTGTAAACTGTATGTAAAGCCAATTTTGTAAAATGTTCATTTCATTCAAAGTTTCTTTTTAAGGGGAGGATGTTATATTACCCTCAAAATTTTGATTAAAATATTTTTTCTCAATTTTAATTTGAGAAAAGATTTCTCATGGGAAAAGTACTTTGTTTATGTGAAAAGAGAATATGGAATTCCCCTAGATGGTTGGTCCAAGTTGCCCCTTTATATGGCTCAATAATGGAAGTGGGGAATTCCCCAAGTGTAAACTTTAGAAGCACTGAGTCAACTTCTGGTTTTGCTTAAAGATCAACACATGGTTGAGGGATAGGTCATCCCCCATAAAGTTATCAATGTGAAATATGTAATTTTTTGTGAAATCTGATTTGATGGTGCAGTTAGTTAATGCATGATTATGATTGTAATGATTAATTGTTAGAAAGGGGAATCTAGCCGCAAGTAGTTAAATAGTAATTGGGACGAAGGACTGAGCCCGCAGTTGAAATCAGGAGCTAAACCAGAGCCTCCCCCTTTGAGCTATACAGTATAATTAAGCTATTTTACTCTACAATACTGTAGATTTGAGTTTTTTCTACATCTAGTGCCAGGATTTAATACTTTGGATGCCGCCGGAGCTTGATAGCTAAATTGTCTGCTGTCGTATTTTAAGCCAAAGAGTCCTTCAGTTTTCAGGAATCAAACGGGCTTCCAGTTTGGGGTCCATAGCGACAGACTGATGCTGTGGTATAAACCTGGATTTATTATTGTGGAATATTAGTGTCGTCGAGGAAAGCCCCGTCGTGCTTGAACTGGCTGGACAAAATTAATCTCAAGACTAAGAAGATTCTTATGGAATATACCATGGATATTTCTTTGCGACTTTGCAGTCTGTTCATGTTGAGTCTTCGCTGTGAGGACATATCGTTGAGCTGCAACGCTTCAACACAGGCCAAATTGAGAACTCTAAGTATATCTTAACTAATTGTGTGTAATTTTGCTATATAGTATGTTGTTTTTTGGACTACCAAATTCGGAACAATTCAAATCATGTAAAATCTGTATATTACCATAAAATTCAATCACTTGTGAATCAAGGCCTCCATTTATTTGTGTTTGAAAGGTATCTCTGACCTTTGACCGTCTACGAGACGTCATAAACATGTTATAAAAGAAAACATCAATACACAAATAACAACGGACATGCCTTAAGACCTATCTAAATGTGTTCTAAAAGGTGTACATATAGAAAACTTCAAATATTTGTTGACCACTCCTGTGTAACCAGCCCCTGAAATGTCGTGCAATATTGAATAATGAGCAACAAAACCGGGTCTGTAGATTTTGTTAAAAAAATCTGTAACTGATTTTGGTATTTTGGAGGGTTTGAAGTTTCTTTTAATAAATTCAACATTTCTGCTTACACCTACCATGTTGATTTGTAATTTAAAATATGGTTGAAAAATGTCACAGATACCAAATGTTTTATTAATTTTTTATCCTAGATTTGGCCGCAAGTTTGGTAATAAAATAGCCATAAATTTTAACAAAATATTCATATCCACCCCATTTCGTTTTAACGATGCGGAAAATGGTACCACCAATTGATATTTTTACGCATATAAATAAAGAAACCCGGAGCAGAAGTTTGATACAGCTTCGCTTCGATAGCGTTGTACAAAACGTGATGTTGCTGACAAATGTCCCCAACTGTGCGAGTGAAATAGGGTTAATACAGTCCCTGGCACTCGCGTGTTATACATGTAAATATTTAGATTTCGGCCCCCTTTGTTTTTTGTATACAATTTTAAAACAGAAAAAAATAAAAATCCTGAAATTTTTAATACAGCTTGGTGATTGTTTGAAAAAGAGAGACGTTGGCATCCACAGGGTCACAAACGATGAAAAGGAATTGTAATTTTTCAACACAATAAACATAAAACTAGTTTTTCGCGATAAACCGGTGACCACCGAACACCATGTTTTTCCGATCAAAAAACGACGATAAGTGTTTCTCTAATTATTGTATATACATCCCCTTGCAAATAGACGTAATGACGTACCGTTGAGTTGTTTTGTTCGAGGAAACAGTTTGTGCTAAAGAGCACGTCGTTGACGGACATCACAACATTGACACGGGTTCAGGAGCCAAGTTCGTTCACACATTTCAGTTGCTGACGTGTTCAGGATAAGAGCACAGTTCATTCACGACATCTTGCAGCTTCTCACATTGACGTGTTATAAACACTATTGACATGATCCGAGGTGCGGAACCGGAAATATTAATGACAAAAGAGGTGATGACGAGTGGAGTGTCTGAAACACTTGAGTATTCAAAATTAAACCTTGCAAACATATCGCTGTAGAAGTTCCACGTAAACAAGAACACTTGAACTGCTGAACAATAAAGTTTGAATTACCCCCCCGCGCCCTATAAGCCTTGTGATTTTGTTTAACTGATTACTGTAGAAACATAACAATCCTATTACGTGGTACTTCTTCTGCGAATTCACGTTGGACTGCAAGGTTAATCCTGCTCTCATTTTCCCTCCTTTCCTATCTTCATTTGGCGGCAAAAGTGAATTTAGCATACAGTTGCAAGACTCTCGCCATGTTAGCGATGCGTGGTAAAGTACTAAGATCAGCCTCAGGTTGCAGTCACGCAACTGGAGAAATCAAGTAAGTTACTTTAATTGTTGGATGCATAATGAGTCCGGATTTTGAAAAATAAATTGCCAGTACAAATGGATTCACAATGAATCAGATTATATAGTTTATACATTGGCTATAATCCCCGCACAAAGGAAAAAAGGCATCATGCTTTGTATTGATTACTAGAAATATAGTGATGAACGGGTCACTGCTAAACGCTACGCGTGAAAATGCAGTAAGCTCACCTAACTTACGTGTTTAGTACGGTACAAAAGACGACAAAATTAACAACATCGTGACAAGACCGGACGACAATAGTATACAATTTAATTTGACGAAACAACCGACTCAATTCCAAGGATAAGGAGGTACCACAGTGTAAAAGATGGGGCGGATTGAAGCAGGGGTTAGACATAGTCCATACACCGGCCTCAATCGGCCTTATACACATTTTCAACAAATAGAAATTTCGAGAATATTTTGTTTGTGCCAATCCCCACCAACCCTATGAATCCGTAGCCTCAACGGAATAAACGTAATGTTAAGGATGTGTGGGTAGAAATACCCGAATTCATTCCGAAATGTATTCATTATGCTTCAATGATAGTTTAAGAGAGGCCCATTAAAGATACAGATATATTTCAGTTGTCAATAAAATAAACTATACAACCCCAAAACATATTAATGAGAGGCTAAAGACATTCAGGTAAGTTGTAAAGCTAACCTTTTAAAGGGTCTATGGTCCATGGTCCGGATTGCTAATAGCCTCGTACCCAGGGACCCCCCGATTTTACCGGAGTGGGTCAAAATATTGGTATCAGAAGAAATCTAACTATTTTTTCTCATTCCCCTGTGAAATCTTAGAGCTAAAGGATGTTTTGGTTTGGATGTTATGAGCGAAAATTTGCCCACCTTTTGTAGACAAATATTAATTTTCCCAGTCATACTCTACGGGGCCTAGAAAATCGCAGTTAGCCCTCACATCAAAACGATGGAAATCAGCGCGAAACTTTACAGATGGGGATTTGAGGGGTGAAGGCCAATCTATCAAATGAAACTTTATAATACTTTATCGACCATCCTCCTGGCCGTAATTTAATCAACAAATGGTTCTATTACAATGCACAGATAGGAGCTCGTTCTCATTGATATTAACCACAAAGGTTACAGACCGTTTAAACAGTGGTGGGGTGCATGGGAATCAACCCCGGCGTGGTTTTACGCCATTTCCGTCGCTGCTAAATAAAAATCACTCCGTTTGAAGTCGTTCTGTTTACCATAAAGGGCGCTGATTTTAGCGTATTCATTTCAGGTGAGAAGCTAATGTACATAACCATGTATGACACATTTTTGTTGATTTAAACTTAAACATTTACCCACCAATGACCTGGATGTCTTTAGCCTCTCATCAGGCCCCTATCTGTTTTTGGGTATGTTATTTCTGTGTGTAAAATAGATCTCTATTCTTTCAATAGACTAATAATCTGCGGAGCAAATTGAAGAAATATCACATTTTCTGAAATGTGCCAGTGCCCGCTTTAATAAATAGCTGAACAATTTTCTTTGCTGGAAGCAGATATTAAGAAGCATGTAGAAATAGAAGCTGTCAACAACATATTGTAGCCTCATATTTAATTAAAGTCCGATGCCTTTTTTATAATCAAGAAACAGCTGAATGTTTTTGGTTTTTTTTTTCGTCATATCCATACGTGTTTAAAATCAACTTTTATTGGGTATCTTTGGCATCATTTTCACATTCCTAATTCCTTTTCTATCCCTTTAACTAATTAGTATGCACGGTAATTTCATTAAAACACCTTAATACTACCAAATACCACAACATTGGACGCCAAACTCCAATACCACCAAATAAACCGGGGAATTTTTTTTGGCACTGATGGTTTGGTATGCACATTGGAAGTGCCAAAATACTACAAAATACCATGGGGTATTTTTGGGGTTTTGGGTTCTTAGCGAAAATTATGAATGATATTTCAAATATTTAACGTCCAGTTTTCCACAGATTATTATAAACATTTAAGACATTCCAAGCTTGTTAGTCCGACATTTTTAGAAATGGATTTTTAAAAATCAATATCTGAAATGCTAGCCATTCGTTTCCTATTATTATTGCTCCATAATGGGCTGTTTTGGGCCTGGCACACTAACGAACGCAGATTCGCTTGTTTGCTATATGAGGGAGATTCTAAAAGTCCAAGTTCATATCTCAAAATCTAAATCTGTTTGGGGCTGGGGAATTTTTTAACAAATCTGTAAGAAACAAGGATATTACGATGTTAAGTAATAATCGCCCCAAAATCAACATTTTATAATAAAAATATAGAGGTTGGTTTGGTTTGCATGACTCGTGACGATATTTACATAATTCAAAGTGGGCTAAATATGAACATATAAAAAGTTCACGAGAGTATGAAGTCGTATGGGGGTCAGTAATCTCTGGTGTATAGTCCAAGCTACAGGTAAGATTTTAATATATAAATATCAACGGTTTCTAGACCATTTTGCCTGCTGAATCTGAGAAAGAAACGCAAAAAAAAATCAAAATGGGCCACCAAAGCAAACAAAACTCATCCATAAATCATTCAACCGTTTGTAATATTTGGTTTGGTGCCTGTCCAGTCAAATTATCTTATCTTTTGTGATCAATTAGAATGCTTAAGTAACCATGTAACTTATAAGAAATTCAACATGTCCACTAATACAATAATAAAGCATCTGAATATTTTATTACTTTTGGACCTAGAATGACATAACTTGGTATGTATAACTATGCTTTAGCAAGTCATATATTAATTGGACTTATGAATCTCTTTCAAAAATTTGATCATCCAATAAATTACACTCATTCAAGGGTGGCTCAAATGGCTTCCTTTGCATTAACTAATCTAAGCCAAGGGTGTAATCTTGTGTTGTCACACAAACATTAGCTTATTACTCATTCAGAGCAATTTCAATATCATAAGATATCAAAGTGATTGTAGACTCAGATGGCCAAATCCTAGATGGGCGTCCATATGGCTGCAAATGTCAAGTAACGGTCATTAATTCATTCACGTTTTAGGCTAAAGATTTAGTTTTTGTGTTTTTTAGTTGGATGAGCATTTCCAAAAATCCCAACTGTCTTGGTTTGCAATCT
>JAMKCH010043076.1:0-56903 GCA_023653785.1 Ophioderma brevispina
TTTTGAAACAATGGTGTTACTACTTCCCTAATTTTATTCTTTCCATCAGTTTATAAAAATATCGGAAAATGCCAATGGTATAAACTTAAGGAGAAAGAATCCCGACCCCCCACAACGTCTCAAAATAGTGGTTCTGGCTGGTGGGGTTGGAACCAACTAAAATAGCTGGTCGAGACCGATCGGATATTAAAGATGCATTTCGTGATCGAGCACATTATTTTTGGTTTAACATGTTGTTATATTTTTGACAAAAAGATTAGTGTACTTCTGAGCGGAGTTTGCGCGGGAAGTCACGTTTTAACTTGAGCATTATATTTTGTTTTTCTTTATGCATACTTAAATTTGAAGTTGCGTTTGTTTATACTCACCCTGCTTGCTCAACTTTCGAGGATACTTATATATAACTTTATATCAATAATGGAATTCTTAAAGATTGTAATTCTGAGCGGAGTTTGCGCGGGAAGTCACGTTTTCCCTCGAGCATTATTTTGTTTTTGTTTTTGCATATTTAAATTTGAAGTTGCGTTTGTTTACACTCACCCTGCTTGCTCAACTTTCGAGGATACTTATATAGAACTTTATCTATATTATATCAATTATGGAATTCTTAAAGATGCCAGTCTATTTTATTGATTTTACAGATTTACCAGAATTGAGCCTTAGCATAGACTCTATTGCTTACACATCTGAACAAATCGTTATGCTTGACAGTGACGACCATACCCTTGAATGCATTGCAACCAACATTGGGTCGGACCAATCCATCTACTGGGACTTCGGGGATAACAATGTGGTGATAAGTCAAACGTCAGTAATGTCGGATGTCAACGGTGACGTTTTTGATGTCACTAGCACTGTCAATGTAATGTCCATAACAACAAGTATGTATATATGATATGAATACACTGGTAATGGGCTGGAAGATTTATTCATACAAACAAGCGCCGGTGTGGCATGAGATATGGTCCGCCGGACTCAACGTTAAAGGCACTATCAGTGATCTGATAAATCAGATAAACAAAAAAATCATCAAAAATCAGATTTTTGCATGTCTGGAACTAGTATTGATATTCTAACATACCCTGCAAGTGATACGACCAAACGCAGCCTAATAAAGACAAAATCAGTTATTTTAATCATAATTGTCCGAACGGACACTTTCTACAACATGTAATTGAATGGAGATTCGTATCTTTGAACACTGCCGTTTTCTTCCTTTTCTGTTAATTCTTCAGTTGGAAAAATTAACTTATGAGAATTCTACAGACTTATCCTTCACTTTTAAACTATTCCTGCAAATTTCAAATATTTTCACTCTGTCGAATAAATCACTAATAGTGTCTTTAAAGAGACATGAGGAGATTTCCAGAAAGAGGCGCCCCCAATTTTTGTCGAGCCCCGTTTTTTTTGCATATTTGGAATGCTTACCAATGTATAAGATCACACCTGAAGTGAATTAGCCGAATACCCCGTCTTTATGTGATAAGATGATGATTTAGTACTTTCTGCCGTGCACGACAGAAAGTCAAAGCATGGTTTTATATGGGGACGATTGCGATAGCAGGCAAGTTCAAAACAAGGTTTGCGGTTTTCTTTTGTATTTGTTTGTTCAATAAACCTTCGAAACGTTCTTGGTAGGTGGTCTACGACCGATCCAGTGAAAATTGAGAGAAATTTGTGTCCTCAAAAAATCTCCTGTCACTTTAAAGGATAAGGCACTCGATTCAGCTGACTCTTAACGCAACATTAGTTTTTAACGCGTTATTCCATTGCCGTCTATGGAACCCGGGCAGACCATATTTTTTTAGGTGAGAGTTAACGCATAGGTTTAAAAAAAATGAGAGCGCATTTTTTTCCAAAATGTGCAGTGTCTATTTCAGCCCATGTTATCAGCTGTTCCGGCGCTTTCGTATGAATAAACCTGGGCTCCCGTCCTATAAATTCTTAATAAAAATAAACTACTTATAACTTAGATTTAACTGAAATTTCCAATGAGAGCCATATCATGATATTTACAGATTTCACTATCTAGTTTTATGGCTTTGAAAGGCAGAGAGTGTCGTCATCCCTATATATTGCTGAACTGTTGGAAGTATTCTTCAATTGCAAAAAATCTGTTGCCTTTTTAAGATTCCAAGCCACATTGGTATTCACTGGCGAAAGAAGCCCTTATTATGAATATATCAAACGTTGAGATCCCTTTTACAGAATTTAAGGTTTCTGTTAAAAGCTACATCAGAAACAAGACGGCAAATACTGTGGGATTCATTTCCTAATAATAAAATGCATGCTTTGCCACCAACCGTTGGAACTACGGGCATTTCAGGTTTAATTGGACGAAGGGACAAGATTGTTTTAGCGCGATCTATATATAAAATTGGTCATACTTACATGACCCATAGTTATTTTGTTGTTCCCCATATATTTTCCACCCCTCCAAAAAAGTATTTATGAACACTCCCGTTGTCCCTTAATAAATTGTCCCCGGTTTTCCTTATCTGATAACGTGTCCTGCGGATTCCCTCACTTCAGGAAGAGTTACGTCACCGTGCCGACAACTTTACGTTTATGAAGGCCTACATTCGTCACCTTTAATAACGACATTAAATTAAATACATTTTGCAGGCGGGTCAGATACATCGATATCTTGCAACATTGGTTACTCCTCGACTGATGCTCGAAAGAAACGGCAAGCGAGTGCGAATGTAATTATACAAGTTCAAAGTAAGTATCTTCAATTAGGCTAAAAAGCTGGTTTCTTTTTCTGTGTGTTAGTGTGTGCGTGTTGGGGGGGGGGTGGACAGGGTGTGTAGGTGGTGATGTGTGCGCTTACGTGCGTGCGTCTGTGTACCATATTCTTCAGAGACAAAGACGATCTTTTGAACATGATCCTCGGAAGGAAATATTTTGTCCTCGGAAGAATTACAATCACTTTTATCCGTCATAACATAAGGAGGTTCTTTTGATGTCCTCGAAGGTGTGTGCGTGTGCGCGCGTGTAAAATTCAGTAAACCTGTAAATCTTTATTTCTTTCAGAGAATTGTCCATGAACAAGAAGGTACGTACATTTTTCAAAAAAATTATGTGACTAGAAATCGATCATAAAACATCATCCGAAGGCATTTTTTCTGGGTCATTTTGTCCGGTAATGTGACGTGATCTACACGTGATCAATATGGCGTGGTCATATTATTATTAAACTTTCTGTAAATGTGTCATATAGAAATCACAAGTATGCAAACGAGGTATTACAATTGATGGAAAGCGTTCCATATGTACCCCTCTTCAAAATTCTACAGGAAACAAATTCTATTTATGGCCTAACACTAACAAATACCCTAACCCTAAGGGGAAAATAAAAAAAGAATTTGTTACATGTAGAACTTTGAAGGGGTACATATGGAACTCTTGCCCAATTGATTCCGTCATGCGATGTATGACGTTGTACAATAGCGCTTGATGGAATAAATGGCAGTACCTCATTTGCATACTTGGGACTTCTATATGAGACGTCTACCAAACTTTAAATATTCTCATCCTCATAAAATGACCGGAGACAATTTTTTTTATCCCCGTTATCCATACACTTGTAAACCTATTTCACCAATTAAGCATCATTTTTTTCTCGCCGGTAGAATTTATAGGAGGTATTTTAATTAAGAAGTCATAGATCATCCCAAAGGCAAAGAGTTTTACTGGAATCATTTTGTTCTATTTTCCATGTCTCATATACTGATTACCCTAATATTAATTATCTGTATAGGCCTACTTCCTGCGTTGAAAGATCAGAGCCGTGTATATACTATGGCGAAGGAGTTGAACAAAAAAACAAGACCAGACTTTTGCTATGAAGTTCAAACTTGCGAATGCAGAAAAAAGAGATCCAGAATTGCAAATGACATTCTCTTGCACCAAGCCTAACTAACACGGCTTTAAAAATCAAGGATATCGGGGGTTCATTATTTCTTTTACCTCTAGATTATTGCAACGGCCTTCTCTCCTCGTCCCCATCTATTTATTCTCGCCTTCAACGTCTACAGAATCGGGCGGGCACGTCTTGTATTTGAAGTTTACCGAAAACACGCACCTAGAAACCTTTTGAAATCGCTGTTACCAATACGTCAAAGGATCATTTTTTATTTATATAACTTTTGCTTTGTATATAAATGCCTTCACAACCAAGGACCAACATACTTGTTGATGTGTTATTATCTTTATAATTATATACAAAGAGACAACTCCGATCTTTCAGTGACATTCTTCGTCTTGACAACAGTTCACCATAGTATTAGCTGCTGATAGGACTTCTACAGTTTAAGCTGCAAAAGAGTAGAATTAGCTTCCTCTATCTTACTTATTTGTTTCCATAATCAGTTTTTAGTTGGTACACTATGTATTTTATGATGCACGTTTCAAATGTTGTTTTTAAGTTGTAGTATTTTTAGTAAACGTTGTGAGCTTTTGGTAATAACGCAAACGCCATTGTATTGAGTAAAGTAAAACCTGATAAAATTTTATATGGTCCTGATGAGATTCCAATTTAGCTTTGAGAGTGTACCGCTGAGCTCGCAAGTCCTCTCAGCCGTCTATTACGCTTTGCACACGGAGTATTCCCAAGCTAACTGAAGCGTTCCTCAGTCATTCCAGTACAAGAGGAATCCATCTCATCCATGTACCGTCCATCGGCAAAGTTATGGAGGCAGAGGTACAGAAGAACCCGGTACAGGACCATCTCATCTCCGGTATAGGCAATTTTGATTTAGACCTCATAACACGACTGACATCCTTACCATCCTTGCTCAGCAATGACCCAATGCTATGAAGCGCGTCTCATTGCCCTGAACATCAAGGGTGCTTTGGGTTTAAGGTTAGGGAAAGGGTTAGTAGGACAGAAACTTAGAGTTCTAAGGATGATTGCTGACATACTAGATGCCAAAGGGGGACCCACAGTGTACAAGGCCAGGTGCGCAACATTGTGGCCTATACGTCATCATGCTGGATGAGTGCTTCTGCAACCTCACCTCCATATTAAAGCCTCTTGACCTCATTCCAGAGCAACGCAATTACGAATCGTTTGAATGAATTGACTGCAGGCCAGATTGGAGCTAAGCATCCCTCTCTACATCATTCATAGACGGCGGGTAGCTGCTACTGCCGTGATCTATCATCTATGCACACCAGCTTTAAGAGACACGAGGACATTAAAAGAAGTGCCCCCGGGAAGCGCCCCAATCTTTTTCGAACCCGAATTTGGAATGCTTACCAATATATTACATCCACACCTGAAGCGAATAAGCCGAATTCGCCGGCTTTAAAGATGACAATTTAGTATTTTTTTCTGTCGTGCAGGACAGAAAATTAAAGCGTGGTTTTCTATAGGGACGATTACGATAGTTCAAAACGTGGTTTGCGGTTTCTTTTGTACTTGTTTGTCCAACAACCTTCGAAACGTTCTCGGTAGGTGGTCTACAGCCCATTCAGTGCAATTTGAGAGAATTTCATGTCCTCAAAAATATCTCCTCCTATTACTTTAATACCCGGCAGACCTCAAGATGATGCTCCTGCAGCCGTATCTCCGTGTCAACATATATGCACTCATCGAAACAATCTCAAGAACCAAATGCACTCTCAGGACCTTCATCCACGCCGCGGTCCATACTATAGGCCTATATGAACAACCTTCAAGAAAGCTACAATCTTGTTCATAATGTCCTTGGAACACTTGTTAATATTGGTAGCTATGCAAGAGATATAGGCTTGAAGCGCATTGTAACTATAACTTTCTTTCCCCCTCCCCGTCCCTCCCAAGTTAGTGTTGAAAATAATATGCAGCGATATTGACCAAGTGTATCGTGCTTATGTAACATTGAATTGAAGGGGCGGGAACCAAATCTGCACAGTGTTCCAACAATTAGGAACAAGATTGTAGTTGGACAAATCGGCAACAATGGCTTCCAGCTCTTTAAGCAGTGATGTAATAGATTAGCATATGCTTTCCACATTGAAACGTAGCAGAGAGAACCTTGTCATTGTTCTCGGTTGCCTTTAACCACTGATCGGCCCGTTTGGTTTACTTTTAAAGTACCTTGTTGCCTATTTTAATTCATGACATGTGATACCTTTGTGCTGGCTAATGATTACCCTAGTATCTCAAAAAATAGCCACCAAGTGACGTAGACATCTTCCAGAACACTCGGCGTTTTGGCTGAGTGACAAATCAATGTTTTACGAGAACTCGCATACTTTTTGAAATAACATTTGGGGTACCTGCGTAAAAGCAACATTTTCGACAAATTGGCGATTACCTAAATATTGATGATTGATACTATAAAATATTTGATTTTGATGCCATGATTGTTTGCTTTCCTTTCAGGACAATCTTTGGCTCAGAGCGTGCAGCTGATGATCGATGGTACTAGCGTCACCAACAATGCAGCAGTTGAATTAACTGAGGGTAAGCATCGATTCTCCTGTCAAGCCATCGATGCCATCGAAAATGTCGCTGCAGTTCTTGTTTTCGGAGGTGAATCTCTTCTTCAAGACTCAGTCACTACGACTATTCCTGGAGATGGGTTACAAGATGTCACCAGCACCATTAAGGATCTCTTGATTGCGAGACGTCACTGTAACATAAAAGTGACGTGCGCACCTGTATTGACGTGCAATACTGGCGTCGACCAAATTATTGGAGTTATCGGTGGAGACTTACCTGATGGTCCGTCTGCGTCAGTTACATTGAAAATCAACAGTAAGTTGCATAACAACCTTTGGCACAAAATTATTTCCTAATTCCATAAATAAAAACGTAAATCGAGGTGTTTTGGATACCCCCATGTTACCGCACGTGTTCACATTTGACATTGTTCATTCGACCTATACCATTCACTGCAAAAATATTCAAGATTTACACACAAACCAGGTAGGCCCGTATTCCAAAAATATGTTTAACAACGGTTTATCTCTGAAATAGTGAGGTAGATAGGGGATATTTTTGTCATATTATACCAAAAGAAATTTATAACGATCTGTTCTAACAAACCAACATATCTATATTATTTTGAAGAAAAAAATAACCCCTTTTCGTCAATTTAATGAATTCTTATCCCCCTCACTATTTCAAAGATAAACGAATGTTTAGTTAAACGATTGTTAAACATCTTTTTTGGAATACGGGCCGTAATGTTTTTCAAACATACTACACCTTAAAATATAAAACAAAAAACTTTAAATTTGTTTTTTCTGGACTTAACAAATTTCATGACGATAGCATTCCCATTCTCAAAACACATTAAAAAATACTCATCTTAAAAAGAAGCTTTCAACATTAAGTGGAAGGGGTCTCTCACGTCAGTTCATGAGAATATTACCTATTCATACCATATACCAACAAAGGTTTTCGTCTGAAATTTCAAAATCGGTATTCAAAATGGTTGCCATAGTAATCATGCTAGGCCTGTGATTGGCTACAATTTTGAAGAAATGTAATTCAAACACAACATAACATACATCAATGACTTTTGAAAAGAGTACACAGGCACATTCTGCATAAAAAATGTTCTTGAAATTGTAGGTGCGGAACCAGCTCTACTACAAGTATTCAAGTCTCTGTGTTATTCAGCAGGCGGAATGTTTTAGGTTCAGGGAATTGTGTACGGCAGCTTCGAAGACCCTCTGATACTACACGGAGGGAAATTCAAAAATCGAAAGATGGTTTTCATTCAAGACCACACTGTTAAAAATGTGCATGAAAATAACGGCGTTTTGACTGGCAGCTGGGACTCTAGTCTTTGTCAAAGACTCGGTTTAGTTATGTCCGTGAAAGAGGAGCGCCGCGAGCGCGTCAGCGTAACTCCCACACAGCATGGTTAGGGGAGTAGTAAATCAGTTTCCCCGGCTGTGACACAGACTTATACTGGGACTCCCCAAAGTTAAAACGACGTTTTTTTTTTACAGTTATTGAAACAGTTTCGAGTCAAAACGACGTTTTTGAACATTTTAAACAGTGCATAGTCGTCTCGATACGTTGTGCCACCATATACGACTTTTGTTTCGAGTTGAGTATGTTTGAAAATTGCGAATTTTGACGAGCGACGTTATTTTTGCGCGTCACCGTGAAATGCTTCTCTTAAAGGGGGGTTCCGATCGATATTTGGGACCCCCCTGATTTACCCGGAAGTAGTATCGAACTTTGATATACAGATGAAAGGCCGTATGTTTCTCATTGTCGTGCTGAAAATTTGAGCCCTCGAATCCATTTTCATTCCCAAGATATAAACAAAAAAAACGACCGTTTTAGTGGTTAACCCACTTTCAGGAGCACAGTATTGAATAGGCTTTGCAACATGCATTATTGGTCTTCCATCAAAACCGCAAGTTTGTTTCCCACGGACTTGATGGCGGGTGTATTGTGAAGTGCCAGGCTCTCATATACAAAGTAGAGAACACAAGACACATAAATCGGAACAACCACCCTTAAAGGATTGTTTACGACCAATCCATTGAACATAGAACTGAATTATAATTTTCTACTTACAGCCAACCTACACAACAATACTTAGCCGATGTTTCGAGCTCTACATGGGATTAGGTTGCACGCATCGCACTGTAGTCGAAGGTATAGCTATGATTTCAACTGTGAAGTCTTCGGTTCCGATACCAAATCTGACGTTACTTGGACTCTTTCGAATTCCTTTGGGCTAAGCTCCGTTGAAGAATCTACAGCCAGGATCTGGATAGTCAGGTAGATTGTCAGGCGAACGTCACAAACTACAAGTATGACATTTGCATTTAACATGCAAAACACCAAGAACAAACTTACATGCGTGGCAAGAACTTCAGCTGGGGAGAGTGCTGTCAATGAGTTTCTGTACTTGGACATTCAAGGTAAGAGGACAGCTGTTTGAAGTCTCATTTGATTATGACATAAACGACGAAAAAAATATTGTCGGCACCAATGTTGACAACTGATTTCGAATATTTAGTCCACTAACCACATTTTGTATAAATTTTACAAAATTTCATAGCGGGCAAATAACGATTTTCTTAAAAATCTAGTCTTCCACGTCTTTCTAATGGAGAATGGGTATAGAGTGCGCTATAACATACAAATCAATACCTTTGTAGGCCTATATAGCAAGATTTCCGCAATGGATGTCTGATTTTCGCAGAGAAGCTCTTGCATGTCCCTACTTAGACCAGTTGTCAAAATTGTGTCGCACTGCTTAAAAATTGTTCTAAAAATAAGAGACAGTTTGTATGGGTAAACAGCTGTGAGAAGGAATTATTTGCCTGTGAGTTTGCACTGTGTCTTTGTTCTGCGCCAAGGAAAAAGCGAATTTCAGGTACCTTTGTGGAACATTAGGCCTGTCATGTTGCCTTATCCTTCCAGGATACAAAGCTGTTAGTTGCATGGCTAGTTTGTTTCCCGGGGTGTCAATATTAATTTTGGGTAGGTATGGGCCGCCTGGATTTCAAAATTGAGGCTGATTTGAGGCCCCAAAAATGGGTTGTCCGGAGCTAGTGTTCGGAAATTTCGGAAAATAAGCTGCGATTTCCCTCATTTCCAGCTACTTTTTAAGGTGTTTCGAAGAAATTTGGCAGAATATGGCTTTGGACATGGAAAGTAGGGTCTACTGGAACTGAAAGAGCCTGAAAATGAGGGCTTATATGCGGCACATACCCATCTACACAATACTAACCCCCCCCCCCCCCGCGCCCGGTTTGTTAAGCCAACAAAGTAGATCTATAGGTAGATAGGGTTTGTGTTACTCCTCACGATACCAGCACGTTCAGTGAACAAAGTTGTAGATGCGTAGATATCTAATTTTACACATGTAGCTTTTGAGGATTGTAGTGCAACAAAGTCGTACCTCTATTTTATTGGATAGTTAGACCTACCTCACAGTATTATCACAGAGATCGCTGCTTTGCTTCTAGTTCTACAAAGGAACAAAAAAAAAACCTTAGTGACATTTTATAAATGATTACAACATTCTGTTAATTGTATGAGTATAGTACCGTATTTTCACATTTCAGTCTCCATAGACTACTGTGTTTATAGGCAGGTCTATATCACGAAGAATGCAGCACCTTGTAGAAAACTGAGGCCGTATGTATACACGGCAAAAAAACACCTCATAATGGCACTCCGTCAGTCGCAAGCGATATGGATAAAGCGCCCACATTGAGTCACAGTTAGGTGAACAGCGAAGTCTGTGGCGAAGCCGGGGCGGAAGAGGCCAATCCTAGAGTGGCCGTCTCTGCCACAGGTTGCTACATATAGAGGAGTCACAGTTGACTATCCAAGGATCTGTGCAGCTTTATTTTAGCTCGCTGCTCTCAAACGGCTGATATCTGTGTTCATCAAGCTCAAGGTGTTGCTTTACGTCTCCGCCAAAGGTTGACGATTGTCAGCAAGTTTATCCCAGCACCAATGTCGATGTACAGGGTACACATATCACGCTTACAAATATCCTGGTAGCGGAGCCATGGGTCGACAAACTGGCCTCTTCCCAGATGTAAGCTCAGCATACATGCTATTCGTTCGGTAGACGGCCATCCTCAATTCGACGGACATGGCCCAGCCATCGGAGTCTGCGTTGTTTAAGATGTATAGATGGGTGGTGATTCCAATGCGAGTCCAGGAGCTCTGATTTGACAACCAGGTCATTCCCATGACAACCCAGAATGCGTTCTACATAACAGCGCAAGATGGAATCGTTGAGTTTCCTTCTACTCATGCCTAGAGTATGTAGTCAATGTCTCACTGCCATACATTAATGTGCTGATGATGAAGGCATTGTAAACTGCTGTCTTTGACTTAAGGGACGCTTCTGGATTTTTCCAAACACGCGTTGGTAAGCCTGCAAGAGTATCTGCAGCTTTACCAATTCCGTTTGCCGATTTCGCATCGAGAACAGACTTTCACTGATGGTGGACCCTAGGTAGTTGAATTCCTGAACACCTCAAGTGGGTAATTGTCGATTGTGATGACAGTTGTTCTTGAAGCCATCTTGGGCAAGGACATTAGTCCTTTCTTCAAAAAACTGATACAAGTTCCAAGTCCTACAGCCTGTGAGAAGCTATCTATGAGCATCTGAAGTTCCTGCTTTGAATATGAAGTATGGCAGCATCAAATCAGCAAACAACGTGTCATATTTGGTTGTAATTAGCATCTCCGTCACAGTCGATTTCATTACAACAATAATGAATTCTGCGTTGATCGGTTTGCGTAGTTAGACTAATATAATATGATTCATACTACAGATAGAAAGGTGGTTGGTTAGAACCTCGTTGAATCTTTTATTTTATTTTAGTCGCTAGACTAGAAAAAACATCTCCTAATAAAAACAAACACGTCATGAAACTTTACTTACCAAATTGATTGCTAGAAAAAAAAAACGGCCGTGTATATAGCCTCCAACTATTAAACTATAAAACCGTTCTTATTTATAATTAAAATATTATGGCTGGTTCCTTTAAAGAGATGCTATACATTTGGAAAACATTCGCCCTCAATATTTTCAAATTATATTTTTGCATGGTTGTGTAAGCCTTCATAATAATAGCCATCACCATAAATGACAGGGGGAGGGCGGACCAAGACTCCCAATATCAGAACGTCGCCATTGGTTTATAACACGTAAAAGCGAAATCTTGACGCAAAATTCTGAATTTTTTATATGTTGTTTAAGGAATTTTTCTTAATTCCAAAACCGTGTGGATTTGAAGAATCAACCCCACTGGAAAGGGTTATTTCTGATTTTTTTTGGCATAATAAAGGACGAGGATGAGGGTGTATGTGGGTCATGCGAAGATCCCCATATTTGACTCCGCTAGGCTTCGCCCTATGACATTAAAGAGTGAAGTGAAGGAACCACCGGCAAACTTGCCAGAAATTCGCAATAAAATAACCGCTGAACTTTGCAAGCATCCGACGACAAGAATGATTAGAAGTCAATTATTGAAATGCATCCGTCGTCATGGTCTTAGAGGCAGCAAAAGGGGGAGGGGGGAGATGGGGGCAGAGCCCGCATAAAGAAGAATGAGGCCAGATCTTGGAATTTCTGTCTAAAATGAAACTAACCTTTTCAATTGTCTTTGTCGCAAAACCAAAAGAACTCATGAACGAAAGAATGTGTTTGGAGAAGGTGTATTGTCTAAAGGCAGCTTAAAGAAGACGTAAACAGGCCAGTAACAACATGTAACAATACCGTGGCTAAAAATGAAAAAGGGTACACAAATTTTCAAATCGGCCATAACTCGGGCAATATGGCGTCCTTTTGGAAAGAGCTTATCGGTGTCGGAAACCTAATGAAATGTCTTTTCAGATGTGTATATTTGTATGGTTTACTCTTTTCTCTTCGTGAAATAGAGGGGCTTCGAGGGTTTCCTTTTTTGAGACACCCGGTTCTCCACATGAAAATATATCCTCAGATTATTGTCACGCCTATATCATACGTTCTCTATAACAAAAAATATAATTTCGCCAGAAAGCGTCAGTTGTGATCTTATTTTACTCCTACACCGAGTACGACTTGCTTTTTTCCTTTGCAGTTCTCCTCCCAAACAAGATTGACATTCCCATGGATGGATTCAGAACTTGTGGATACTTTGGAAGTTATCTGACAGCTGCCCTACTAAATTCGAATGCATCACCGGTAATAGCCGTCCCGTTTCTACTGTCTCTCTTGGAACTTCGGCGGGCAAGCTGTATCTCAAGATGCTTTCGTTATGGAACATTCATAAACTGGGAATTGGACGAAGTATCAATCTAAATCAGCAAAGAACTCACAACCGACGATTGCGACATTACCGTTACTTGTACGGTCAGTATTCACATATCCTCTGATGAAAAGCACCCTCTGTCAGCGTTAGTCTGAATTTCGCACAGTAAGTGTTTCGAATCTGTGCATTGGTAAATTAAAGCTAAGTTATCTGATGTAGGCGCATGTGGTCCCAGTGGATAGAGCGCTGACTTACAATCTGAGGTGTATGTTCTAGTCCCGCGCTGGGGCTAACGTTTGTGCATGCCAATTATCCTCGCTCGATTCTCTCTATACCCCAAGTTGAGGGGTTGAGGTGAAATGATTTCTTCTATTTTTGCCATTAAACGATATACTGTATAAATCTCCCATGTAATTAGACAAGATTAGTATACCATTAAAATGCACTTCTTTCATGTATGGTTATCCACACAATACTCGCCAGAACTCAGCAAGAAGATTGGACAAGATAATAGACAAACAATAATAAAAGTAATTACATTAATTTTATTTTTCTTTCATGATTGTCTTCTTTTTAGTGCGGGCCATCGTCTTCGTTAATATCTGTAAGTTCTGGCATTGGATCGAGCTTTGATTCAGTAACTCAAACAATGACATTGACACATGGTATCCTGTATACCTTGAATTGTGAAGTCGATGGTGCAAATCCAGGAACAGATTTCAACTGGCTGTTCAGACTTGAACCATTTAGCAGTACTTATGCTGACGAAGCCAGCTCTCCTGAAGCAGTTTGTGGCCAGGGATCAGACACAAGTAGTTTTCCAGCTTTTGTGGCAGACGTCGATGTTCACGATGGGCGACCATTGACTTGTTCCGCTTCTAACTCTTTAGGGAGTGTGGAGAGTAAAATAAACGTTGACGTCAATGGTAACTTTTCTTGTCACATATGCTGCATCATCATCTTCATCTTCTTTCCATTCATGTAAAATATACAATAAAAATACAGTATAGATTTAAATGAAGGAAATGTTCGAAAGGCGTACACTGGTCCGAAATGGAATTTCACCTTAATGGTTCCTTACATAAGACAAAATCCACTAAGCACACCCATATATGAACAAACAACATCTTAAAAACTACTCAAGTACCTGCATCGATTGTCCAATTGCAAGAGTTAATTTTGAAAAGCAAAATATAAGAAATATAGAAACATCATACGTATTGAATGTATGTTTTTAGGTGTATGAATGTTTAATGTTCTTTATTCGGCAAATCGACAAAAGGAATAATAGTGGTCCAATGAATGTATTTTAATGTATTGCATGTACGTGTAGGTTTATGTTTAATAAACCTACACATACATGCAATAACTCCATGGTTTATGCATGTATGTGTTGGATGGATGTATGGATAAACAATTAGAGATTTCTTGAGGGGATAATTGTTCATAAACCTCTTTTTTAAACTTTCAAAAGTTAAAATATAACAATGACAATTCAAGGTTATTCCTTCATGTAATATTGCACGGAACTAGTCTAGTGTCAAGACTTCAGTAAGGGATTATGGAGTTTTATTCAGTCAGGTACATAACCCCCCCCCCCCCCCCCCCCCAATTGAAGTCTTGGCATTAGACTAGGTCATTGTGATGTTACACAATTTAATGACCCAATTCAAGCGCTAATCGTTTTTACCTTGACTTTATTCAATAATATAATTATATATTCAACTTTGCAGTTGCTCCGACTTCAGACAATACAATTTTGAAGATTACCACCTGTGGAGAAACGAAAGAATTTAAAAATGGTGATACAATTTACGTGTTGGAGGGATCTTTCACGTTTGAATGCACATCTCCGAGTTCAACACCTTCTGCAACCATCGAATGGGATTTCAATGGATCTTCTAGTTCTGGGGAAAGTGTTACGCGGTCCGTAACGCAAGACACCACGGTTTCTTGTACTGCGTCGAATGTAGCTTCTGAGTATATCGGAGGTGACGTTACTATAGAAGTAACTTTGGATGTTAGGCGTAAGTAACATTCCTAGACTAAAAAGTCGTTTGTAAATATGGAGAAAAGTGAACATGATATCATTAAAAGATGTGGCGTAGCATTTTGTGAATACATTTTAAAACCAACAAATAAAAAATTTAATTCATAGAAAGTCCTTCAGCTTGATCACTTGTTAATTTTTGTAGCAATTCATCCTTAAAGGAACATAATGGCATAAAAAATGACATAATGAAAAGAACCCTTACTGAAATCACTTCCACGAGTTTGAAAACAATTTGGATGTTTACATTCTGTAAAAACAGTAAAAACAGGAAGAGTTCCAGGGGGGAGGTGGCAGTTTGTGGCAATTTCTGGAACAAGGATGCTGACATTACTGCCAGAATTTACCAAACTTGAAAATCATGTTGTCATCAGCTCACAGACCATTGCTATTGTATATGTGCTAATACCGGCTAATCCATCTTTCACTTCCCAGATCAATATCTTACTACAAGCCTAAAGTACAATGCCTGAATCCCGGTCCGAATGCTTTTGAATTGTGTCCCAAAACATGCTAGATACACTGTAAATTCTGTCAGGGATGTGAACACCTTGCTTTTCTGTTCCAGAAATTGCCACAAACTGCCATCTCCCCCTGGAACTCTTCCTGTTTTTACAGAATGTAAACATCCAAATTGTTTTCAAACTCGTGGAAGTGATTTCGATAAGGGTCCTTTTCATTATGTCAATTTGTTTATGCTATTATGTCCCTTTAAGAGCTCTTGGGGTTGGCTTCAGAATTCACCTGTCAGTTAACCTGCGGTTCAGCATGTTCATGGTGGTTGAACCGTGTTTAATGTTTATAATAACAGAAAGAACCGAATGGAAGTGGCGATCAACCAATATGTGAGTTTTGGAACCATCCCTTCCCAGGTCAAAATTCCAGTTGATCCCAGCTGAACTGGTTTCAACTGGAACCATTTGAAATCCAGTTGATCCCAGTTGAATATCCAGTTGATTCAGTTGTTTCCGTGACGGAAAATGGAACAATTTTCAACTATGTTTTTACTGACCAGTTGAACTCAGTTAAGACTAGTTAAGAAGAGTTAAAAACAGTTGAAACCAGTTAGTTCCGTCACGGAAATGGAACAACTGGGATCAACTGGAATTTTGACCTGGGTTATAGGACCCTTAAGGTGGTAACCCGATCGACAACCTCGCCCCCACTCACACCCACTGATACATTGGTCCTCATTTATTTCTACTATCCGAACAGCTGAACCGATTGAACTCAAAATTTATAATTACGCGTTTTTAGTGATGTGCTAGCTTCCACGTGAAGTATAAAACGTCATATTGCGAAATTGGACCATGATCGGGTAACTCAGTAGGGCAAGTCATATCAATAATGTTACTTCAAGAGCCAATCAAATTCTTGGACTGCTTCGCAGAAACCTGTATAGTTGTACCCCGGAAGTTAAAGCTGTGGCATATAAAACCTTAGTTAGACCACGGCTTGAATACTGCGCTTCAATATGGGACCCATACCACAAAAATTATATTTCTCAGCTGGAGGGAATCCAGCGTCGCTCTGCCAGATTTGTTTTGAAAAATAACGCGAGAAAGGCCAGTGTCACTGAAATGCTCTCAAAACTAGAATGGGAGCCACTAGAACACAGGAGGGCAATCCAGAGACTGACCTTGTGGCTTTGAACACTGATTCCTACTTATTTACTTCGAGAGGGGTCTCGACTAGGAAGGGCCACGCAGCGTTTAATAAAATTTCTGCTGATAAGGATTGTTATAAGTTTTCGCTCTTCCCGAGAACTTTTGCTGAATGGAACTGTTTGCCGTCAGATGTTAAAGTGACATGAGATTTTTTTAGGATACGAATTTCTCTCAAATTGCACAGGATCAATTGTAGACCACCTACCAAGAACGTTTCGAAGGTTTATTGGACAAACAAGTACAAAAGAAAACAGCAAACCTTGTTTTGAACTTGCCTGACTATCGTAACTGTCCCCATAGAACACCATGCTTTGACTTTCTGTCGTGCACGACAGAAAGTACTAAATCATCATATTATTACATAAAGACGGCGTATTCGGCTTATTCACTTCAGGTGTGATCTAATACATTGGAAAGCATTCCTAATATGCAAAAAAACCCGGGTTCGAAAAAAATTGAGGGCGCTTCGCCCCCACTTTAGAATGTTTCAAAACTAGGATCCAAAATGTCAATATAAGTGAAGTCATCAACAAGGCTCACTACAAAGTATAACACGTCTGTCAGTCGCTGCAGCGCACTGCATGTTACATCCCATAGGGAGAGCTGGAAACTTCACTCCGGGAGATTATGCAGTATATCACCAGAACCAGAACCACCTTTACGCAATTAGGTGTGTTTAAATGATATTTTAGGCTGATCGTGAATGATGTGGCGTAATCTTAAAGTACATACATTTTAAGAGCAGCATTTGTAATCCAGTTTCCTTGTTTTAATACAACTTTATATAAAATGCAATTCTTTCTTGCAGAACCCGTTGACTGTGATGAAATTAAGAATACATACGGCACATCATCGACCAATTTAGTTTGCACGTCAAGTGCTGCGTACAACATATACCCAGATGCGGGATCTGGAGCCGTTCGTATGCAGGTCTGGTGTGACATGGACACGGATGGAGGTGCCTGGACTGTAAGCGCATATTGTTTCTTAAAATCCACCATTTATATTTGTATGAAAAACTAAGTTGAACATTTGAACGCTACCGTGCCCTAGAAAATATCGTGCGATGTCTATATATTGGGCAACCGATGATGACTATATTAAAAATTTGACATTGCTCTTGGGATGATAACTAAGCAAGCATCGATTTGGCTTCTAGCGACTTTAATCTACCCGATGTAGATTGGGAAAACTTCGTATTTCATAGTCACTGGCGGATCCAGGGGGTGTTTTTGGCCACCCCCCCCCCCCGTAATTTGGCCAAAATTTTGTAAAATCAGCCCATTTTTTACCATAACTACCTTCCAGCCCCCGGTAATTTTTGCATTTTTCAGGACGTGGATCCGCCCCTGATAGTGGTGGTAGATAGCCTTCCACAAGTAGAGCCATGTTGGATATTGCTTTGGATCATAACAATCTTTGGGACTTTAATTTGTGTTCGACCCGAAAGAATCGTATCATTCAAAAACGGTCTTATTTTTCTTATTTCAAATCCTGTTTGCAGGTATTTCAGCGACGACAAGACGGGTCGGTTGATTTTCACCAGGATTGGCAGACATATGCAGATGGTTTTGGTGACGTCAATGGAGAACACTGGCTTGGGAATGAGAACATCTATACACTCACAAATCAAGCTGGGAAACCTACGAGTTACGAGTTGACTTGGACGATTGCTTCTTGACAGCATTTGCTCTGTATGCTTCGTTTACAATTGATACTGCAGGAAATCTTTATACCCTTACTCTCGGGGCGTATGATTCAAGCACTAGCACAGCCGGTAAGCATAAGAATCATATGCTCTAAGTAGTATGCCCAGATTTTAATCGTGAAATATAGAGTTTAACTCTGATCTTTTTTCAAGCTAAATTGAATGATCTTAGCATAAATACATCATCATCGAGCTATTTATACAGATTGGTCCAAGGTTTTGGAAAGGGCTCAGCAGCTTTGAGTCGGCGTGATCAACGTCAGATTAGTTTACCTATAAATGCTTTTATTTTTCACTGCTGAATTGAGACCTTAAGTTGTTCCTTAGATAGTGTGAGATTTCCAATATTCTGACGTTGGAAGTCATTCTTCAATTTTTCTCTCATTGAATAAATCCGTTGTTTTAGCTTGGATTCCGAGTCCGCATTGGTATTCAAGGCAATGAAAAGGTTGATGTATTGGCGAAAGAAGCCCTTAAAGAAGTCGACATCCTTCTGAATTGAATCTCATCAACACAATATGAAAAAAAGTGGGCACCCTCACAACCTTCTTGGAAGGAATAAACAGCACAACTCCCTGATTTTTTTTTCTCGATAAGGTGGCGAGAAGGTAACCGCTCTGCTCTATTGCCTCTCCCACTTCAATCATTTCTTTACTAATATTGGATCTTCTCTTAGCTGAAAATATCCCCCTTCCTGATCCCAATTTTACACCTCCTCTCAAGTCAATAACATACATGTAATTTCTCTCGCCAACCTTCAACTTCACCAGATGAAAGATTGAAAACTTATAATGAATTAAAAACAGTTCAACCAACCGGCCACGATGGATCCGGTCAATATCAATTAGCAGTCCTCCTGACATAATTCATTCTTGTTCCCTGTTTTCATCACAACCATTCTTTAGTATCTGGTGTTGTTCCTTCAAAACTCAAAACGCTAAGGTCATTCCCATTTTCAAAGCGGCGATTCTCACTTGTTTAACAATTATATGCCCATTTTTATACTACTACACTTTCAAAGGTCCTGGAAAGGATCATGTAAAATAGACTCTTGATTTATTCAAAGGCTATATTCGTTCCTAATCAGTTTGGATTCCGCCCTAAAAGGACCACTGACATGGCCATTAATGATTTCTACACAAAAGTTTCTGAGGAGTTGGATAAAAAGCTTTACTCTGTTGGAATCTTTCTTGATTTAAGCAAGGCTTTCGACACATTAGACCATACCATCCCTGTCAAAATTAAGCCATTATGGCATAAGGGTTCTTGCAAATCGATGGATATCTAACTACCTTTCTGACAGAAAACAATATGTTACATATAATGGTAAAACCTCTCCGCCCTTTATATCATCTGTGGGGTGCCGCAAGACTCCATTATTGGGTCCTCTTCTCTTCTTACTTTACAGCAATGATCTTCCTATGTGCTCCTGCTTTCCTCATTATATATTATTTGCGGATGACACTAATATTCTTTTCACACCTGAGACCCTGTGACACTCGAAACTGTGGTCCAATAATGAATTATCATCTCCAACTGGTCCAAATGAACTGTCCCCGAAATATTGCTAAAACAATTTTTCTGATCTTCAAATAAACACATTACAAGACCAGATATTATCTAAAAAGACAATTGACAATAATTATATCAGGACTTACACCACCACTAAATTTCTTGGTTGTACTTATTGACACAACCTTTCTTGGCCATTCTCACAGAAGCCCACATCTCTAAAATTGGTTTCTAAATATATTGGTATAACCGCAAAGTCCGTCCTTATCTTCCCTCACTTTCCCTTTACCCCTATAATACCACAACCACACCCTTTATTCCTCCCCTATCTAAGTTACTGTGCAATTGTGTGGCATGCTAAAACTTTCCGATATTTATTTTTCCAAATGGGTATTTTTTTATGGTACAAATACCTCACAATCTACTCCTTCCAGGCTACTTGAATCCTCTTTTTTTAAAAGAACGATCTGGCCCAATTCATAAAACCTTTCAGTTTAGCTGGCAACTAAGGCCTGGTAAGATTCTAAAATCCCTAGTATGGTGGCAACACGGATTGACAACTACCATTCAAATTCATAAAACCTTACTAAGAACCTTGCTACCTGTTACATACTAGGAAAATATAGTTGCCAACTAGCTCAGTCTTTTGTCTACAGTCTTGGGTGCTTTCGGGCGGAATGTCCTTGGTTGCAGTGTGGGGAAAAAATGTAAATTCAATCCATTAAATGACTACCCTTTTGTGTTTGATTCTGTTCCTCTCAGAGCATTAACTTGCTTTGATCACCTGTGAACATGATTCCAAATGATGCCAATATAATTGTAGTAGCTTCCGTATATATAGGCCCTATACAAACAAAATATGAGCAAAACCTATATATTGAGATTGACACAGAAGGACGTAACTCGCACTGAAAGAAATATGAAAGATTTTTTATTCGCTGTAATACTGCTTTTGAAATGTGATGTTTAATATTTTCTACTAAGCAAATCTATTCATTACTCAAAATGTAACATCTCATAAAGCTCTATATGGTACGCTAGCAACTTATATAAACTTTAGCAAACAAGAACATTTTTAATTATGAACAGTCAGAATCTAAGAAATTAATATTTCTTCATGTAAGGTTTGAATATTTTTATTTTCATTTCAAATCATAACATTATTTGGGGCCTGTATTTCCACAAGTTCCTCCTTTCCCTTTCACTGATGCTATTACGGCTTATGTTAATGCAAATTGAAAATTGAAGAGCAAACTTTACCTCACATTTTAATTATCACTGATATTTATATTGTTTTTAATTAATTTCACATAACTATAAATCAATAATTTGTAGCAAAAAACTTCAGTGTTTAATTATCTGTAAATATTTACAGAAATAATAATAATATTGTTTTCTTCACCTGATTTAGTGCACTAGTGATTTGGGAGTTGCTCTGGATCAACGCTAAATTTATCAAGATTCTTAACTGCAACTAGCACTAGTAAGGTTTAATGAAATTTCACTAGTAATCAACTAGGCTTAGTTGGCAATTAATTACCAGTTTAGTTGCCAACTAAAAGGCCCCTTTAGTAATGTTTTATGAATTTGGGCCCAGATCCATACTCCTAACCTCGCCCAGCTTCGATTTTCACACAATCCTACACACCAAGTAGCTGAAAATACTATTAAAACCCAGTGCCCTACTTTGGAACGGTTTAGTTCCCATCAAAAATAGACCTTCACTCTCATTATTAAAAAACATTTTAAACAATTCTCATCAACTCTTACCAGGCTTATTGATGTTTTCCTTGATTCCTTATACATGCATAATACGCCCCGTTCTCTCTTAGCCATTGCTGTCACCCCTCCCCCTTTCCTTGTCCAATTTTGTAGTCTTTGTTTGTCCTCCATGTCTCATTTTTTTTTTTTTATATGTCTCGTCTTGTTATAGTCTTGCTAATTCCCCTGAACAATTTGGTTAAGTTGCCTACATACCGATTGTAGCTAATTGGCACACCACCTACTATGTTATTGTTAATATAGTTATATTCTATATTCCCTGGATTTGCCGATTTTCTCTACATTTCCTCCTTATTACCTCCTATATTGTTTTATGTATTTTTAATTGTTTACATTCCCTGGTAATTTATTGGGTATGTAGATCCATGTTGATCATCCTTACACAAAATTTGATATTATTTTCGGTCTCGTCTAACCGAGGGCATTGCGTTACCCGCTCTGCGTTTTTCAGTGTCCTCGTCCAGTCGATTGATTTATGTACAGATATTTTCATGCTTATAGTATGTGTGTAATTCCATATTATTGTATATTATAATACTGTCATATTCTGTATTAGATACTGTTGATGGACAATGATTGATTAATATGATAAATACTTAGTAACAAACTTGAGATCCCTTTTTACAGATTTCAAGGCTTCTGTTAATAGCTATAGCAGAAAAAGGTTGTCACATGCTGTCCTGGCTGTTTGATTAATTTCCCTAATAATAACAATGCATGCTTTGCACTAAAACACTAGAGCATTATTTTCGAGTGGTTTTTCTTTGGTTTCTTTTTCGCGTAATATATTCGCGAATGCACGCTTAGCTCGAATTTGAATATGCATGCGTGCATTATGACCCGATTTGAATATGCATGCCTGCAATATCAGGGGGTGGCATCACAGTCTTGGCCATTATAAACAATAGAACTTTAATAATGCACGCCAGCACGCATGCTTTTACCTTCCCCTCAAGTGAAAGCGCTTGAACATTTCACTTGCCATGGTAATGGAATAATACCTAGGCCAGAACGTTCATTACCACAACCTCCCAGGTTATGGTGCCACGAACGGGGAAAGATTCAGACTGACACTCACTACAGATTATATACCTTACAATAGAAAATCTTATTTCTAATGGTGGTTAGAAACCAATAACTCTACGGCATAGTGTCCTACAATTAATCTATTTTCACCTGCGGTGTTTATAACCCCGATTTGACCTATACACATAATGCGATCAAATCCAGAACTTAATGGATAATTATCGGCATGTAAATCAACTGCGCTTATTCAGCCAAATCCGATTGCTGAAGTAATTTTGACTATGCGTAATCGCTACGTTCTATTGTAATATGGCAATTTATGTCAAAAGCGACCTATTAATTTAGCGGTGGTAACTCCATCGAAAGTTTCAATCAATACTACCTTGTATAACTTTTCACACTTTCTCTCCAAATTCTTGCTACTTTATGCAAGTCAACCCTGTGTTGTGGAAAGTTCGTAGAATTACCATATTTCTATTATAATTTTTTTTAAAGTTCCAACATGTCAGAAGAGTTATTACTATTTTGATATTTATGTTTTGAGGGGTCATCAATAATGTTTATTTGGTTTAATTTATGCCAGATAAGGCATTAGTGAGATCAATTCGCGGGGATATAATTGCATCTTGGAGCTGAGACTAGAATAACTAGTCCCAGCTTGAGGCTTAATAAAGTACTATTGGATAACGGGGCCACGTGAGCACTCGCGCGAAGCGCTCGTTCGCACAGTGCCCCGTTAATGCATAATGTGTCTTTATTAATGCCTCCAAGCATCCAATTATATCCCCGACTTGCAGCTCCACTATGCCTTATCCATACCTAATGTTGGAGCTGCAGGCAGTTCAGGTTTGATTTTACGAAGGGACAAATTGTATTATCGCGATGTAAAATTGGTCACACTAATCCAATGACCCGAGTTATTCCTTAAGATTAGCCATCCATTGGGTGTATTCCCTGTGATTGTGCTCTTTCTGTGAAACCTGTATTACTTGAGTGCGTTTGTTGGCACACACCAAGAAATTGCCATTGGTTTATGTACAAAATAGCCCTAATTAAAACGTAAATTTCTCATTAACGAATCACTTCAGTTGTCGTAAAAAATTATGCATTACCTTGGACTACTAGACCTCTGCATCCCATTCAGCCAGACAATCCATGTGACAACGTTTTTTTCGACTACTGAGCATGAGACACGAATGGTTCCGATCCCCTTGAAACTGTGCTTCTAGTCAAAGTATTCCTATGGGTGGGTGTCAAATTGTACTGTAATTACTCAGTGTACTCCTCACACACCTTTTTGTCTTTAGAATTGTGCTGATTTTATCTTAAAATAATTTCTAACAATATGGCCCATAAAGTTCCAAGTTTCGTTCTACCATTTTTTCCATTTTAATTTAATAACCGTCCTCTTTTTTAAGCTTTTTCCACAAACACTTTTCGCCAGAGGGTGCCAGAGAACCACAGATCTACTCTTAGTGGTGGTTGAAATCTCCATAACCCTCATATTTGTAAATCAATGCCTCCTTCTATTTCAATCATTGTGACATGTTTTGAATCATTCCCTGAGAAATATTTCATTATTTTAATAACTGAACAGAATTAATGGTGCCTAAAATATGCATAGTCACTGTCTATATTGCACCTACTGTGACCATTTTGCAGGCCATAATTGAATGCTATCTAGGATGCCATCTTGGCAAGATTCAATCACCTTGGTCTTATGTTATGATATTTAATGCTCTGAGGCATTCTCCGTTGAAGTGTTCAAGTTTGATCTCCAAATGAGAAATAATCACACATTAGGAATTCTGAAAATCATTGAAAATCGTAAACTTTCATATTCTCAGAACACTGAACAATACATGGTGATCTTAAAATATAGTCCGATTTTTATTATATTGCCTAACTTAACACGTCGTAAACGTATCTGTCGTAACGTCTTTTCCGGGCCTTTTTCCTTAGTCTGTCTGTTCCTGATGAAAGTACGTGCTTCAACCGCCTTAGTCTCTATACTTATCAGGTTATTATTACCTTCATACTAAAGGCATGTGTGGGTATCGACTTTATGTATCACACCGTATTGCACGAGCGTAGCAGGAGGGATGTACCGTATCTGTCGCGGTATGACCGTAACAGGAGGGATTTCTTTTTTTCTTTCTTTCAATTACTAGGGCTGGAAATTGTTATTGAACCAATTTTATGCCAACATGTATAATAGAAAATTGACTCTTCGCTGATTTATCACTTTGGAACATAGGTATTCAGTTTATTATTAGCAATTTTTGGTAATCCATTCGACTTATTGTAACGTATCTGTCTGTAATATTGGCGACATGCTCTCAAGAACTCTTGACGACTTTAATAATCCAATTTATCATGTTTTTAACTTAAAATTAGTGCATAATAGAGACCGATAAATACAATGTATATCTTTTCTATGCGCTCTTGTGTACCGACAGGGACACATTTTACAGAACGATTTGGGCTGTGCGGACATGGCGAAAAGCAAGAATTATGCATCTTTTAGCCTATTGCTTGATACTGTCCCATCCGGTTACACATCTAGTCCGGATCATTTTGAAAAAATAACCAAAACCTCCTAAGTATAACATTTATATCATAACAGTCTTCATAAAGCCCAAAACAATCAGCTTTAAACTGGCATGACTGGGAAGCGAACCCTAAACACGACTTTTTGAACACTTTATCGAGATGGACCCTGAATCATTATGTGATATACCAAACTGTCAGCTCGTCGCATATGTAATTGCTTTTGCCATTTTGGAGCCATCTTGAATGGTTTATTTGATTGGTATCAAATTGTTGAAAGCTATTCTTAATGGTTTCAATTGATATATTGATTTCTAAGCATTGGCAATATCATACCAAATTAAACATTCTTACTACGTCAAAATAGCTACTCATCAGATGCTTTGCTGTATTGGTGGCCATATTGATATCTAATTGGATGTTAATGAATGTATTTTAATTGGTTCAATTGGTGTTTTGACGTTGTGCGGGCAAAACAAATGCAACTTTTGAGTAATGAACATAGAGTTGTTTAGTTTTTTGGTGGCCATTTTGAATTGTTGCGTTTCTTCGAAAATGCTCCAGGTTTCTCTTCTGACATCCATCGGATGCAGATTCAGCAGGAAACACTGGTCTAGAAACCGTTGCAAAACATATATATGATATAACAAGGTCACATGGTCTGTAGCCTGGACTATAGCCAAACATGACCCATATACTAGCTTGTAAGTTAGTTTGAAGGACGGTGTATTGTTGTAAGTTCAAGCCTTTATAACCAGTTACTTAATATGTCAATAGTTGTATTGTACTTGGGGTTTTCTTACACGTGGCACTATTGTTAACATAATAGCAGGCAACTCTTTTGTCCTCATTCAATTTGGCAATATGGGAAAGCCAGCTGCAGATGGCATTTCTTTTCAATAGTAGATAACTCAGTCTCTCTGCAGAGGGTGTTTTGAGTCAATCCCACAATGCACCAGTTTTTGGAAATTTCACCTCGATAGGGTCATGTGAGCCCACAAAAATCTTATTCTTTACACATAAAAACCCTGACTTCAACACTCATTTTAGCACACAAAACATTAGTACTTAGGGATTTTTTAGCATGATTATGAAATTTCTTGTTGTTTTTAAACTTTTGGAACACTTTTTATCCCTAAGTACTGACATTGTGTTTAGTACAGTACCGTATAGGCACATTGCTATGCATCATGGGATTGATTCAAAACACCCTCTGGTCTCTCTGTAAGTAAAGTATGGACATGTATGTAACCACGGATTCCGGTCAATCAAATCTTCGATGACCTTACTTTCGAATACGCGTTTATATTAGAGGTGTGTTATTTCACAAAAGTGCAAGAATGAATTTTACCCCAGCCCAAAGCCCCAAAATATGGAGACACCCCTAACATAAAACAACCTACCTTTAAAAAAAATAAAATCAATAACCCCCCTGTACATACCTCCTAAAGATTTTACCACTAAAATAGTTAAACACCTGCTAAAAAAGACTGTTAATTAGCCTTGTGCTTTTCACTTGAGTAGTTGCAGTGAGTATAGAGATTACGGTGAGATCTGTGTAAGGGTCACAATTTGCAGCAGGTATTTTGTCCTAATATTGACTGAATTAAAGCTCCAAGTTATTGACAAAAAACATCAGTTCAACTCCCTTGGATTAATTGTAATTGTTATTACTTTGCTTTACTATAAAAAGCAGTGTAAATAACGGCTGTAGGTCTGTCCATTATCTCATTATTCAGAGATATACTGATATAAATGATTGTGTGCACCTAGTGTATTGGCATTGTATTTCTAAGAGGCTTAAAGCAATATTAGCACATTTTTTGAAGAGCGCCCCCCTTTTTTTTTTTTAAAAATGAGATTTTTACACGGTTGCATTGGTAACTGGCTTGTAAACCATACCTGTGAATGGTTAAGCTCGAAAATGTCTGTCTCACAAAACGAAGGAATTTTGTAATTAGAATAATTATTATCGGGATCCCCGATAATAATTAAACGGCTGCTGGAAACGGCCTTCCAATGTGAAATAGCCGGTGTAAAGAAACAGAGTGTCCCCATGAGAGTGTCCTAGCTACCATAGCAACATGTACGGAATAAACCGTGACCTTGTAGACGAGGCCATTTGGGTACAGTTCTGAAACAAATGATGCATACAAGTTAGAGGTTATTTTCTCGAGGTGGCACTATTTCATCATAGACGAACATAAGCGTAGCATTTCCAGCTCTGCCAAAAAAATTCTAATAACAAAATCGCGTAATTTATGATAAATACGCATTTTTTAGCATTCTCGTTCTTAGGTATAGTTTCCTAGACAATCACCAACGTAACTGTGCCAAAATATCAAATTTTGAAAATTGGAGGCGCTCTTCAAAAAATGTGCCATTATTGCTTTAAGTAGTAATCTGATGTTGTATTTTAAACAAGGTCACGGCCAATGCAGATGCCATTTAATTCAATGTTGATTTAATCCTTCAGTTGTAAAAAAGAGTTCTGTTAACTGGATCTTGCTCAAGACTCGGCATTCTAGATAACCGGTATCAGTTTGCTGTAGAATATTTTAGAACTCTGTGTAACAAATACATTTACTCAGCAAGCTAAAATCACAAACTGAAAGCTAGAAGACATGTACCATTCGTGTGAAATAATATAACGTGTCCCAATGGGCTGGAATTGAATAAAATTGTGTGAATTTTGTAAACGAACGAATTCTAAATCAGGAATAAAAATCCTGAAATCTATGTGAATAGCATGTGTGATACTTGCGAATACTGTATTTTGCTAATGGCAATTCAGTGCTTATTCACAATTGCCCAGGCTTCCGAAATTTGGAAACTTTTATTTCAAAAACTTCAGAGGGTATGTACAGGGAAGTTAGAATGTCCGATTTCAGTAACATTGATTTATTTAGGAGTCTCCCATATCTTTTGAGCTGGGGGGTTTCAATTTTTTTTTAATTATCCCCCCCCCCCCATTTATATTCGCTTAAAGACAATGTGTGTGTTGTACAATACGTAGCAGGGACTTTAAACTCAGGACTGGCCCTGGGCCACTCGAAATACTCATTGTAAGCACCCTCCGTGAAAGAAAACGCGATTTAGGATGCTTTTGAAAGGCAAAACGGCGGATCCGCGTTTCGGGTCTCAAAATCGCCGATTTAGCAGAAGAAAGGGTGTTTTTTTATAGGACTATCCTCGCTTAGGGTATGTTTTAAAATTTTCCAACTAACCGGTGATGTATTCCATTATTCTGGCAATCATAGACAGCGATTTTTTACAAAAACCATTTTGTCGGCCATCGCATTTTGTGCCATCTTTAAGACGGGTTTTCGGGGCCGCTCTGCACCACTGCCGTTATGTTTAAATCCCGGAACAACAGAGGAGTTTATAGCGTCCGTCCGATAATTACATCGAGCTTAAATTGTCGCAAGAGAGTGCTGTAATTTTAAAACGGGACCGTATTCGTTTTTTTCACTTTTTGTACTAACTCCACATCGCCTAATTTGTCATAACTGAAAGCTCGATTTGATAGCAGAGAATCAATCATAAAGCCATCTTTTTCGCCGATCCCTGGATAGGCCTATACCTGGCCATCATCACTTTTCCATTGTAATTCCTAAGCCCAAGCAATGATCGCCCAGGTGTTTGGCGTACGCAACCCGGCCCGGAACCGAAGAAAAAGGTGTATGGCAATCCATAAAGGCCATAACTTCTTGCCGCCACGCGTTGCGACATTTCGCAACGCGTTGCGACATTTCTGCAACGCGTTGCAAAAATACAACGCGTTTGCGGCGTCCGGGCCAATTAGAATGAACACATTTCTGTGACGGTATTCAAAAAGTAGACCCACAACGCGTTGGGCAAAGTATCTATTCAACGCGTTTGTGGAAACTCACTCACACAACGCGTTGCAAGCATTCACAACGCTTTGCGACATCACAACGCTTTTGCAACCTTCACAACGCGTTAAGAAGGTTCACAAGCCATACGGGTCATATAACGTTTGCCGACCGCAACGCGTTGTGAAAGTAGCACGCTTTGCGACATTTTGGCAACGCGTTTCAAACATTTCGGAAACGCGTTGCGACAATTTCGGCAACGCGTTGCGGTGTCGGCCAATCAAAATCATACTTTTCTGTGAAAACCCCCAATATTTTTCAAAAAATAGATCCCACAACGCAGTTGCGGCAATACGTTCTTACCCTTAATGGCCCTCACAACGCTTTGCAAGCATTCACAACGGTTGCGAGCTTCACAACAGCTTTTAACTCACAACGCGTTGTATGCAATAAGGGTCAAACGTATTGCCGCAACGCGTTTGTTAAGGTTTTGCAACGCGTTGCGAAGTTGGTCGCAACGCGTTGTGAGATTTTATTTTTAAATACGTCACAGAAATTATGAGTTTGTTGGGCCGACACCGCAACGCGTTGCCGAATGCGCAACGCGTTGCCGAATGTCGCAACGCGTTGCCGATGGTCGCAACGCGTTGTCGAAATGTCGCAACGCTTGTGACTTTCTCACAGTGCGTTGCAGCAATACGTTATTACCCTTACGGCTTGTGGACCTTAGCAACGCTTGTGAAGCTGCAACGCGTTTTGAAGCTCGCAACGCGTTGTGAAGGTTTGCCACGCTTTGCAAAGTATCTAGCAACGCGTTGGTGGGCTATTTTTTTTGAAATACGGTCACAGAAATTCATGATTTTGATTGGCCGACGTCGCAACACGTTCGAAATGTCGCAACGCGTTGCTACTTTCTCGCACGCGTTTGCCAGCAAATACGTTTATGACCTTTATACTTTCCATAAGGCGTGTAACGTGGTCACAGATTGGGCGGGGGTGTAATGTAACTCGCTTCTAATTGGTTACTTTCCCGGTTTCGTATTTTGTTCATATGTAAAATGTTGGCTCGTTTGCCCACTAGCAGTATAAAACAGTGGATAAAATACCCCCAAAAATTGGCGTTTTTTTACACTTTCTTCAATTTACAAAAACCGCTTTAGAACGCGAGTTCTTTTTGATTCGTAAACGTCGCATTTTAAGCCTTATGTTATTAATTATTGCTCTAAATTGAAATATAGTAGTGCGTTTTTCGTTTTAAAGTTATACGTTTTAGCGAAATACCGTAAAAAAGCCGTTTTTTGCCCTTCAATCTAAAACCACTTGAGAACGCAAGCTGTGTTGGATTTCTAGAATGTAGCATTTGAAAACTTTTATTTATTAGTTTTTTCTATGGATATATAATTCAATTACCATTAAATTGTAGATAGTGCGTTTTTTCGTTTTAAGATCATACGTTTTTGTCTTCGGACATACAAAACCCGGCAAAATTACCGTCCAAAAAAGCCGTTTTTGGCACTTCAATCTTACAAAAACCAATTGAGAACGCAAGTCTGTTGGATTTCTAGACGTAGCATTTTAACTTTATTTTATTAGTTTTCTATACATATATAATTTATTAACTATTAACATGGTATAATAGTGCGTTTTTTTTTTTTCGTTTTAAAAATCAGACGTTTTTAAGCTTTTCGTAGATAAAAAACCCTGCTAAATACTTTCACAGTATTCATTTTTACACCTTAAATGCAGGACTAGAAGCAAGTTCTGGTTGATTTCTAGAACGTAGCATTTTAAACCTTAATTAATTTTTCTATCACTGTTACATAGCAGGTGGCAATTGCGTTTTTGGGGACTTGCTAGCTAGCCAAATATTCCTTTACTCATCACTGAGTCGTGAGAAGAAATAGACCAATTTTAAAAGGATTTATTATTAGGAAGCGGGGCAAAAGTGACATTCCATTACAAAAGTGATTTACTGTAAGTGTAAGCGGGGCAAAACGAAATCCATAAAAATGCATTATAAGGGTTACCGATGTTTTTTATTGGCACTATTATCACGAAAATAATTGCTAATGATAATATCATTGGGTGTTCTCATGTTGACTTAAATATTTACTTTTTATAATTTTTTAACCTGGTACCTGAACAAAATACCATGAACAGAAATATCTTGGACTGAGTAGAAATGGCTGCACTTGGGTGTCATTACAATATTTTATGAGTCATCAATTTATATGACAGTAATGTAACGTATATATGACAAAGATCAAATAAGGATTTGCTTTGGAGTATGTACAATGAAGTTTTTCTATCCACCCCGTTTGTTAGCTCAATCACTAGATCGCCTGTAGAGAGTACCATATGTTGCCCTGTTGCATTTGGTTTTTTTTTTTTTTTTTAATCCCCTCACATCCGTGCACGAGGCAACTTCAAGGAAAAGTTAATAAATTGAAATCACACATTTCTATACACCTGGCGAACTAATGTTTTGATTAAAGTTTCACAGCGTTGAATATATCCTACCCACCTCCCCTCCCCTCACCCCACCATCAATGTTGGATTACCTCCATTGACATCATATTGTACGGATTCAAGCATTGACCGGGGGAGGGGGGCATAAAAGCATTCGAACATGCTTGACAGATATTGCAGATAGATTCATACACAAGTAAATCTGACACATGGATGTAATTGCTTAATTGTCTTTTAATCACTAATCTGGATTATTTTAATCAAAATTAGTCCAAAGTTTGACACATTCAATCTAAACAGTTGTTTTCCACCACTCACCAACCCACCCACCCCATACATGAATATTGCAGATATGTAAAATAAATAGGAGCAAATCGCTTTATGCAGCAAACCTTTAGAATGTTGGCTATTGCGTTTACTAATAATTTGGGGTAATTGTCGTTACAAGCGGACAAGATCGCTCAATCAGGTAAGCGCTCGACTCCAGTGTATAAATGCTCATCCATGCGTATATGGCAATCCATTAAGCCCATACAAAGTATTGCGCAACGCGTTGCGAGAAGTAGCAACGCTTTGCGCGACATTTCGGCAACGCGTTGCGACATTTTCCAGCAACGCGTTTGGGCGGTGTCCGGGCACCCGGCCAATCAAAATCATGAATTTCTGTGACGTATTTAAAAATATAGACCTCACAACGCGTTCAGATACTTTTGCAACGCGTTGCAACCTTCACAACGCGTTGCGAGCTTCACACCGCGTTGCAAGCTTCGCAACGCGTTGCTAAGGTTAACAAGCCATAAGGGACATAACGTATTGCCCGCAACGCGTTGTGAGAAAGTCACAACGCGTTGCGACATTTCGGCAACGCGTTGGGCGACATTTTCGCCACGCGTTGCGACATTTCAGCAACGCGTTGCGTTTTCGGCCAATCAAAATCATTAATATCTGTGACGATTTCAAAAATATAAATCTCACAAACAACGCGTTGCGACCATTCACAACGCGTTGCAACCTTCACAACGCGTTGGCGGCAATACGTTATGACCCCTTATATTGCCATTTCACACCGCGTTGTGAAGTGTTGCAACGCGTTGTGAATCTCGCAACGCTTTGTGATGGCTTGGCAACGCGTTATGGAAAGCCATAAGGGTCATAACCCGTATTGCCGCAACGCGTTGTGGATCTATTTTTTGAAATACGTCACAGAATTCCTGATTTTTATTGGCCGAGCGCTGCAACGCGTTGCCGAATGTCGCAACGCGATTTGCTACTTTCCTGCACAACGCCGTTTTGTCGGCAAATACGTTATTACCCTTATGGCTTGTTGACCTTCGCAACGCTTTGTAAGCCACACGCGTTGTGAATCTTCGCACCGTTGTGAAGGCTTGCAACCGCGTTGTGAGTTTTCCCACAACGCGTTGCTAGATACTTGCAAACGCTTGTGGGTTCATATTTTGTTGACTACGTCCACAGAAATTCATGATTTTGATTGGCCGACAACCGCAACGCGTTGCTGAAATGTCGCAACGCTGCCGAAATGTCGCAACGGCTTTGCTACTTTCTCGGAACGCGTTGCTGCAATACGTTATGGCCTTTATGGCTTGCCATATGCGTAAGCGTGCCTTCGAGCCCTGTGAGATTCAGCGGTCTTGTAATTTCCCTGGACAAGAACTAACAAACCGCTTATTTGTCCCGAATTTAACCCATGCGATATTTGGGAAGCTGGTCCGGGCTGCGATGGTTATCTCTCGATGTATGTTTGCTGACCAGGGAAAGCGCTGATCCTTATCTGCTGCATCCCTTGAAATGATGCTAAATGGTTTATGGTATGGTTGGGCCACAGTGATCAGCGGCCATTTGTGAAAGCGCTTAGAGGCCAATAGCATAAGGCGCTATATAAATCTCTGCTATTATTATTATTAATTAATTCAGCGGGTCATATAAATATTAAAAAATACTGATAAATGTAATAAAACAATGATAAATCAGTAGAAAAATTATGCTCAATTATAAATGCACATGTGAAAATACCATTCTTCAATTAAAGCAATGACTTAGTGATCGGCTATTTTGCTCAAAATATAAATGGTCAAAATAATGATTTGTAAACAAAAAGTTCATACTTTGGATGGAACAGACCCCCAAATTTGAAAATTCTATATTGCATATTCCACTGAACCCCTTGTCAAGTTAACCTAGCACCATCCCAGGTCCAGTTTCAATGTCAATCCTTGTTTAGGGGATATATTTCATATCAAGTCCTCACTTAGGGTGTTTGAGCATTATCAATCCTTGTTTGGGGTATATCAACCGCTTAGGGTATCTTTGCTTGGGTAAAATCCTTGTTTAGGGTCGGTTTGAAGAAGTTTTGGCATCCTAGCTTAGGGTCCCTTTTGAAAGTCAATTCACGCGCGTGCTTACAACATTTACATATGAGTGCCCCCCCCCCCCTTGCAACCATGCGTTCCCGACATATTGCAAAATACCGGTAAAAGTCCCAGAGATGCAAATGAGGTAGGCTTGTAGCCGGACTATAATTACTTGTATACCTGTATATCATGGAAATTCTTCGTCCAGATGATTTCCCATAGGTTGCTACCCTATGGTATGTATTTGTGTTCGCCCGTCCACACAGAGGGAGGTCATTTTGATCATCTTGTAGAGTTTCATTTACCAATAAATTCTTCAAAAAAAAACCCTCAAGAATATCCTTTCCAATACGTTTACAAATGTGTTTTTCTTACTGTTCGGATACAGGTGATTCTCTGACATACCACAGCGGACAGGATTTCAGCACTTACGATGACGACAATGATAGCAGTGGTGCTAATTGCGCCATGGTAGGTCAAAGTGGCTGGTGGTTCAATGCCTGTTTGATGACCAATCTCAATTCAGGCAGATATTATCTCATAGGAGTTATCGATGCTAACGACTATGGTGTGACTTGGGACGGCTGGCATCCTCTTGCTAATGAATATTCCCTTAAAGGATCTGAAATGAAACTTCGACCTACAACAATGTCGTGAACCAGAGGGTGTTTTGAATCAATCCCACAATGCATTGCAGTGTCTATACTGTCCTGTACAAACACGTCAGTAGATAAAGTGTTCAAAAAGTTTAAAAACCACAAGACATTCCATAATCATGCAAAAAAGTCCTTAATTACTGGCACCTTGTGGGCTAAAATGAGTGTAAAAGTCAGGGCTTTTTATGTGTTAAGAATAGGATTTTTGTGGGATCACATGACCTTGTTGAGGTGAAATTTCCCAAAACTGGTGCATTGTGGGATTGACTCGATACACCCTGGTCGTGAACAGGCCGGTAACCGCGGGGGGGGGGGGCCACGCCTCACCAAATTCCAAAAATCCTTAATAAGGGCTCAAAAGGCAAAAAAAAAATGATTTTGCGAGCCTAGGGAGCCCAAAAAGGTTTTCGCTTTCTCATTGAAAAGGTTTTTTTTTTAAATTTTGGTGAAAAAAAGTCAACTTTTGCCAATTGAGAAAAAATTGCCCCCCCCCCCAAAAAAAAAACTGGTTTCGGACATGGGAATAAAAAAATGTTTTGGCACAGACTAACAAAATATTGTTAATGTACCAAAGTTTTGAACTCCCGTAATTTGCTCGAGCTCGGGTGGTGACGACCAAGAAGTTCCACTTTACGGGTGTCCCATTTGGGTCTTCAGATGAGTATGTAAAGGTGTCAATGTGACATGTTGAGGTGTCAGAATGACACCTGGCACCTTTAGGGTGTCAGATGACACCTTTAGGTTGTCAGGTGACACATTTAGGGTGTCAGAATAACATCTTTAGGATATCAGAATGACACCTTGGGGTCTTATTTTGAGACCCAAATTTAAGGTGTCATTCTGGCTTGACACCCTACAGGTGCATCTAGTGTAATCCGACACCATAAAGGTGTTATCTGACATCCTAAAGGTGTCTAAAGGTATCATTCTGACACCTCAACAGTGTCAAATTGACACCTTTACATGCTCATCTGAAGACCCAAAATTTGACACTTTTTTTTCTTTCAGTAATATTCAGCAATATTCATTGCTTTAACCCGTAAAGCCGACGTCAAGACAATTCCTGATTTTTTATGCTATCAAGGAATACTTTTTTATTCCAAAATAATTGGAGTTGAAGTGGTTGTAAATGGGTCTTGATAACGCTCATATCCGGCACACATGAAAGCGCCCAGATCGGTTTATGGTTCTTGACGATTTTGGTTTGTTATCAACCAATATTTAATTTATTCCAAAACCGTTGGAGCAGAATAATCAACTCAACTGTAAGGATTACTTCTGAATTTGTATGCATGAATAACGGATGAGGACAAGGTTGTATGGTCATAACACCCAGGCCCGACCACATTAAAGCGCTTAAAGAGACACTGGCACATTTAAAAACTAGTGCACCCTAAAGATTTTTAAAAATTGATATTTTTATGGTTGTAAAGCTTTTATATACATTATCTCTCACTTGAAACGATTAAGTACGGAGCCCCGGAAAGCCCCAATCAGCGCCCTTGGAGTACCTTTAGAATACCCTACCTTTTTAAAAATCGGAGCTGCGGCGGCGCCGGTGATCCAGCGGAAAAATGGACATATCTACTTTAGTAGAATGTAAAAAAGCTAAGCTAAGTTCTGGATCATGTTCTGTCGGCTGCGGTCATGTCGCGAAGCTTGAATGTTACAAGTATGCTCTTTGAAATTTTAAGTTCGGGGTTGTAGCGACCAGGAGCGGCGTCGTCACAAAGATTCACACTTTTAAAAAGGTGGCCGCCGCGAAGCTCTGGGTTGCAGCCAGTGGCAGCGGCGGCGTCGCGAAGCTTCACCCTTTTAAAAAAGTGGCTGCGGCGGCGCCGCGAAGCTCTGGGTTGCAGCCACTGGCAGCGGCGGCGTCGTAAAGACTTACTGTTGGTGAAATTCGGAGTTGGGTGTAATTTTGAAGCTCAGGGTTGCAGCCGCTGGCAGCGGCGGCGTCGCGAAGTTCCACATTTTTTAAAAAAGGTGGCGCGGCGGCGCCGCGAAGCTCTGGGTTGCAGACACTGGCAGCGGCGGCGTCGTGAAAGCTACCTTTTTAAAATCGTGGCTGCGGCGGCGCCGCGAAAGATAAGGTTGCAGCCGCTGCAGCGGCGGCGTCGAGAAGCTTCACTTTTAAAAAGGTTTAGTTTGGAAACTTAAATTACTCTGCAGTGATAGTAAAAACTCAAAATTATAAAATTTCCCCCCATGTGGCGGGTTTTCCCAAGATCGCATCACAATTTATAAATAATATTAAATAATACAACTGCATTCGCACTTCAAGCTGGGTTGTGCCCGTGGCGCGGCGGCGCCAGCGAAACTACTGTGGGTGAAAGTCGGAGTGGGTGTAATTTTGGAAGCTCAGGGTTGCAGCCGCTGGCAGCGGAGGCGTCGCGAAGTTTAGAATACCTTAACTAATAAATAAAATAAGTAATAAATACAAACAAAGTTAATTGCCTGCATCATTTCCACGACTCGGTTGTAGCCAGTGGCCGCGGCGGCGCCGCGAAGCCTTACTGGTGGTGAAATCGGGTTTGGTCTATTTTTAAAGCTCATGGTGCAGCCGCTGGCAGCGGCGGGTCGCCGAAGTTTTAGACTAACTAACTACGAAACATGTTTAAATGTTACGAGTTGTATAATACGCAATGACACATATTCAACTTGTTGGTTGAGAAAATATGTTAGTTTGCTTCCGAGAACATATGTTCATTTAGAAAATGTAAATGATTCGTTTGTTTTCGTCAAATGCGTAGAAGGATAATCTGACTAGAATTGACTTATGTTAGAAAATGATTTAAAAATATCAGCGATAGTGGGGGGTTTGGGGGGGGCGTGAATTAAATGTTATTTAAGGAAAAAAACGTAATTGCGTTTACAAAACCTGTTAAATGTTAAGAGTTTATTTAAAAGAAACGTCCAGCTTCAGCCTTGTTGGTTGAGAAAATATGTAGTTTGCTTACATGTTCCTGTAGACAACACGTTAATTACGTTATTTTGGTTGAGAAAATTTATTTAGAAAACATATAAATGATAAGAGTTTGTGTTCGTCCTCAAATGAGTTTAAGAAGGTGAAGATATGTTACTAGTAGTTATTTAAAAACATGTAATAATATGATGGACCCTGTGGTAAGGTGTTTGAGTGGAGTATAGCAAACAATGTACTACACTTGAGAAAATGTATTAGAAAAACATGTTCGTCATCAATTGGGTTAAGAAGTTTTTATATATCGGACCTTCCCCTTTAAAGAACGACTCATCTTTACCTGTTGTTGAATGGTTATGATGAGTTCTGTGTCATTCATTGCGTTAAGAAGGATTGAAATACTAAACGGGACACACCCTTTAAAAGAAAAACGGTCTCTTTACCTAGTTGTTTAATGACATGTTAAATGATGTTGTATGTATTACATCATTTTATACTTAGATAATTAGAAATGATTAATAGATCAAAAGCGCATGTTTCTTGTGTGGAGTTTTAAGTTTGTTTACGGTGAAAATCTTTAAAGAACGAACTAAATCTTCACCATTGTTGTTGAGAAATATGCTACTATAGTAGTTATTTAAAAACATGTTAAATAAGGTTGGTGGTGGGAAATGCGATACTGTCAATGATTGTTTGATTTGTAAGTTATGAGCGAAAATGTACTCCATTTGAGAATATTATGCTATTTAGAAAACATCTTAAATGATAAGAGTTTGTGTACGTGTTAAATGATAGTTTGTGTCCGTGCCTGGTGTTAAGGATAAACCGAACCACCCCCTTTAAAGAACGACCAATCTTCAACCCAGTTTGTTGAGGAAAATATGTTATTTTATAAACAGTTAAATGACGAGAGTTTTGTTTTCGTCAATTTCGTTAAGAAGGATAAAATTGAGAATTGCGTATTGTTTGATTTCGAAGTTATGAGCGAAAGTGTACTCCATTTGAGAAAATTTAGGGTGAAAGCAATTTAATGAAGATTAAAATTTTATAAACTTAAATCGGGCCTTCCCCTTTAAAGAACGATCCATCTTCACCTTGTTTGCTGACATGTTAAATGATAGTATTTGTGTTCGTTCATTGCGTTAAGAAAGATACATTTACAGATGGAGTTTTAGGGCGGGGTTGCGTTAAGAAGGATAAACTTCAACCTAGTTCGTTGAGAAAATATGTTTAGAAAACATGTTAAATGACTAGAGTTTGTTTTCGTCAATTGCGTTAAGAAGGATAAACTGATTGGAATTGACGTATTGTTTGATTTCCAAGTTATGAGCGAAAGTATACTCCATTTGAGAAAATCTAGGGTGAAAGCAATTCAATCTAGATTGTTACGAGACGTACTCAAGGTCAGAAAAGTAACCTCCCGTGGTTCATAAAACAAAATTCACAATGACTATTTGTAAGAAGATTGACTTGACCAAGATGTAAATTCAAAATGATTTTAATACATAAATTAAATCACACAATATACACAATTAACAATGCACAAAATTATTATCTATATTTCTTACCTCCTTAAAAATCAAATTAAAACACACAACATATCATTAATTCCAAAGTTCACAGTTCTCGTTGGGTGCACACCAGTCTCTTGTAGAATCAGGTCCACATAAAAATCTTGGCGACACAATTCTTGCCGGTACAGTTAAACTAGTTTCGCGAAATCGCAAAAGTCCTTTTAGTCTAGACCGGTGTGAAAGCAGATATAGTCCGGTGGGAGCCACAGTCCGGGGCTCCATAGACGATAACGGAATAAAGCGTGAAACTAATGTTGCGTGAAGAGTCAACTGAATCGATTGCCCTATTGTTCACCATTGTTCCCGGACTATGAGTACGCCGGACAATAATTACTTCTACACCGGCCGATTAATTTGCAAACTCGTCGACTTGGAGAAACACTGGAAGTATAACTGCAGCTTGATGGTATAACATTTGTCCATACAGGTACTCAGTGCATTAAAGGTGAATGTCACTGGTACAGAAGAAATGTCCTGCTGGAATTTTAATGCTAACCTTTGTTTTTCCAAAGGTACCAAATTTGGAGCAGCTCTGACAATTCTAGCAACTTTCTAGAATTGTGTGAAATAACATAAGATAAATCGAATGTTATGAAAGTTCTCCACCTTCTGTTTGAGAGGTCTACACTCGATGAAATCCCTTGACAATGGCAAAGAGAAAGAACTTGCAACAGAATGTCCACAGCAAATTTTCCACAGTTGATGCACACAAAACAAGCGAGACAAGTCGAAATTCACAATCTTCTCAGTTCGTTGAAACATGTTTGAAGGAAGTCCACAATCTTCAACATCCTGTGCTCGAAGTGTTTGTGACATAGCAATGACACAAAGTCTATTGTCATCCACAGGTGTGCAATCTTGCTTCCTCATAGGGAAAAACAAAGCACCTCTATCCAATTCTATAGAAACGGAGAAGATTAAGATACTGTGCGACTATTGGTCCTCTTCACTGCGACAATTCTGACATGTTCATCTCAGAAGTTTCACAAACTACAATCTTAGCCAAATGTGGTTGGAACACGACTGCTCTTTTTGCCCCGATGTGGCCGGCCTTTCTCTTAAAGAGATAATAGGAAATCATGTCAACTGGGTTTGGGAGGCTTGGAGCATTCTCTATCCATGCCACCCTCACTATATCCCCACCAATCCAATGTTGGGTCTTGTAGTTTGTGTAGAAAGAACAAAAATTCAGATTCAACATTGTCAAGGGGGGAGAGGGGGGGCAGGCAATTTTGAAGTAGGCCTATAAAAGTGTTCCAACACTTTTGGCTAAGATTGTATCCGTACTATTAGAAATAGGGACATTTCATGCTTTAAACTTAAATTGCCGTCATTGTCCAATTAGATTAATGTTTGCAAACGAAACCTTGTACACAATATAGGTCAAATAAGATGGGTCATCTGAGATATCAAATTACACTTTTGTTTTTTTTCACCCCTGCCTACTTAGGGAATGGTCACTTTTAATCGCCATAGGCCATACTTTCATTGCAGTTAAGAAACATTCATGGGTGTAACAGCAATGGGTGCAATATGCCAGTGTGCTTTTCGCGATACAAGTGTCTTATTTTGTGATAACAAACTTAATATTATTTCATAAGTTGTAAATATTCCAACAACTACAATTTTAGAAGATACGTTAACTAGAACAGAACTGAATTTTAACATGTTAATACTTTTTATTAGGGTTACGCGCTTTATTTGATACATAGGTTAATTTTAAAATTCAAATGAAAAACTAACCGATTCGACAGGAAAGAACTGATTTCGAACCGCGAACCTACCGCTTGGCAGGCGAGATCTTTGCCTCTAAGCCAAACGGCTACTTACATACTAATCATTCGTTTCAAACCTAAAATATGGTTTAAAATCAATGAATCGACGAACGGTAAACCAAATCCTACACACTATCAATGATGATGCCACGATAGACCATATTAACAATAGAGACTGACCGGAGTCATGATCTTTTTCATATGGTTTGTCGTTGTGTAGCGTTTGATTTTTAATTAAAGAACACTTTTCCAGAGATAATTTATTCTTGAAAATATAATTTTCCCGTGGATTATCGATGTATGGACAGGGTGAAATTATCGAATCCGGTTGACAAAGGATCACTTCGTGTACATGGTTGATTACATCTGGTTTCAGTAACTTGTAGAGCCATAACCCATTTTCTTGGGTGTTTTTATAGATGCCTTTAATCATCATCTTCATCGTCGTCGTCGTCGTCATCATCATCATGTAGCTCATCCTCATCGATATGTAAAGAGCGAATTGGGTTAGAGGCAAGATCTCGACCTTATAAGCGGGAGTTTCGCGCTTCGAAAGCATGTTCTGCCATGTGGAATTCAGTTATTTTCATTTAAAATGTAATGTTTACCCTATGTTAATCATCTAAAGCGCGTAACCCTATATGAAACGTATTGAACATGTTTAAAATTTTTCATTTTTTCTAGTTAAATCGTTTCTTCTAAATTGTATTATTGTAAATATTTACACTTAGAAACACAATATTAAGTTGTTACACACAAAATAAGACACTTGTACGGCGAAAGCACACTGTCATCATCATCATCTCATCATCATCCATCCTCCATCCATCATCCATCATCATCCATCATCATCCTCATCATCCATCATCATCCACATCATCCAATCATCATCCATCATCATCCATCATCACCTCATCACCATCATCATCATCATCCCATCCATCATCATTCATCATCATCATCATCACTCCTCTCCACATCTCCTCCACCATCTCCTCATCTCCTCTCCCCACATCTCCACATCATCACTGTTTAATTCATCCCTATATCATTAATACCAAATGCAGGGTGTGGCCATGAATGTTTGCAGTTTTCTTGCTTAATTGATAATCACGTGTAATATATTCTCCTGTAACATCGTGGATGTTTATTGATTATGCGTTTACCTATTAATATTTTCAATTTAAGTATTACACCCATTAAATTCAGAGCCGTTTCCTGTCTCTATATGGACGATTTTGAGCCCAATATGCTACGATACTTTTTATGACCACTCCCTAAGTTGACCGCTGATTTCATTTTCCATGCACTGACGTAAGCCAATATTGTGATTGCATGTGCACCTGAAATTTCTGTGTAATAGCTGTCATAAATTAGAAGTTATGAGGAAAATGTAAAATTAGATATTTTTGTTTTTCACTTTGCAGACACAATCTTCGCCAAAATGTGTTGGAACACGACTGCTTCTTTTTGGCCCCGATTATTTGCCGTATTTCTCTTACAGAGATATATAGGAATCATGTCAACTTGGTTGGGGAGGGCTTGGAGCATTCTCTATCCCTGCACCCCTCCCTATCCCCCACCAATCAATGTGGGTTCTGTAGTGTAGCAAGAACAAAATTTCAGGATTCAACATTGAATGACTATCTGATCAATAAATGTACCAAAAAATGCACCAAAATTGGAAGAATATCTACTATCTGTGCGTGTTACTTATTGTGTACGGTTTATTATTTAAGTTATTATTATTTGGGTACCGCTGTTTGTTTACATTTTGCCGTGTCGGCCTATTTACTCAACCGCATGCCGAGTCCGGAGTCACCTATAGGAGCTTATAGGCCTGCGGCGCCACCGCGTCCACGGCTGCCCGCGGTTTTCTATGACGGGTTGAGCTTCACGGCGCCGCCGCAGCTCGCTTTTTAATAAAGTGAAGCTTCGCGGGCGCGGCGAAAATGGTTGGTATTCTAAAGTTTAGCGCGCCTTTTAATATGGTAAAAAGAAGATTCATAATAAATGATTCCGGAGCCCATTTTATTCAGCAACGACTAAATGGCGTTACAAGAAAACACACGCCGGTTGATTCTCTCGGCATTTACCATGTTTACTGTTCTGTGACTCTTTGAGTTTTAATGTCAGTGGTACGAGTCTACTGAGCCTACAACTGGAGGACTGTAGACATTTCATATAGAATTTCATGGTGCAAATGATGTTAGCCATCATTCTATCAAAGCGCTACTGCACAACGTTCATACGCGCATGACGGAATCAATTGCAATACCCCCATTTGCATCACTGGGACTTCTATATCAAACGTCTGCCGGATGTGGTAGCCTCAATACCCCATCTGTTTTTGGTATGTTTTTTTTATGTGTGAACTATATTCCTGTATTCCTTCAATTACCTAAACTAATCATCAGGATAAATTTGATGTTTTTTTTTAAATGTGCCAGCGCCATTTTATTTGGTTTATGGTTTTGTCTGTATTACTAGTAATCTATTTTTAATACGTTTTGGGTGCGTTCTATATTGTAAAGACCTGAGCACTGCTCTATTTTATTCGAAGAAAACAAGAAATACATCGTCACGAATCTTCCCAACAGGCCAATCAACTAAAATTCACGTTTCGAGATATCGGCGATTCAAGTTTTTAGAGAATATTATGAACTTATATAATCTAAAATTTTGAAACGTTTAGGAAAATGATATGTATATTGTGGGCATTGGAGCGTTATTCATTTTGAGCACGATTTCCATTCATGTATCCTTGATTTCCTTGTCAAATTTAACTACAAAGTAATTGATCTGTTTGGAAAAACATGATTGAAGGTACTTTTGCCTGTGGATGGCGCTAGAAATGCCTATGCTTTTCTATGATTTCTCTTACAAGCAAAATAATGTGCCAATGAAGATAGGAGGACTGGTGAGGTTCTAAATTGTTTATTTTGTAATTAGAATTTATTTCCATATGTTTTTCGACCAGCTTTGCAATAAAATTACTAAGAAAATACTAAGTTTACAGGAAAGCTCTGGCAGCAATTCTGCAAACAAAATTCCCGTAAAAGTTATAGTATAATGTAAAAATTAATTATGGAAATTGTTTGTACCTTAAAAGGGTACACTAAAAATAATTTGGTCTATCTACTCAATAAAATTAAGTGTAACCAGGTTGCATTAAATTTTATTGAGTAATTCCAATGAGTAATCTTTAAGTTACCATTAATCGTGTATTTTAAGTAAGATGACTGAAAATGTTTCAATTAGTATAGTACAACGCATGATTTTTTTTCTACATGTACTCAAAAATCACTTCTTTATTGAGCTTATACACCAAGTAACTATCAAGTTAGTCCAATTATTAATGGATTAAGTTTCTAGAACTCAAATTAATATTGTAGGTATGTGGGAAAATAGGGAAAAGAAAAAAGGCTTTGAGGTACTATGTTTTACATTGCATTGTTCATCTTAAAGGGGCATTTCGTGATCCACCCAACTTACCTCAAAAAAGTTGAGATTTTCATATGATCTGAACCGTAAGACTTAGTAATCCGTGTACCTTATCTTACGCAAATTCGGTCGTATCTGTAAGAAATTCGCAATTTTGTATTTTCTGTCCGTAAACGGACAGAAATTACAGCACAGTGCCTATGGGACCGTGGGAAACAAGCGATTGCTCATAACACAAAACCACAAGATCGAGATCAACTCAAACTTTGCGAACAGGCTTTTCTCAGGGATATCTAGTGAACAATGAATAAAACAGGTGTTGAAATCACGAAATGCACCTTTAAAGGCACTATTAGTGATTTGATTAATCAGAAAATCAAAAAATATCGAAAATCAGATTTTTGCATGTATGTAACAGGTATAGGTATCTTAACAAACTTTACAAGTGATAAGACTAAAAGAAACATACTAAGGACAAAATCGAATATTTTAGTCATTACTGTACTACAATACGTAAGTGAATGGAGATTCATAGCTACGAACACTGCGGTTTTCTTCCTTTTCTGTTAATTTTTCAGTCTGAAAAATAACTTGTGAGAATTCTACGGGCTTATCCTTCACTTCTAAGCAAATTTCAAATATTTTGACTCTATCGGGCATGTCGGGTGGGTCACTGATATAGGGTCATTCCATGCCAATTCAACAAATCGAGTACACCATCACCTCATGGATTTCTTTCTTTTTTGGTGTATTGAAAGATATTCATGAGAAACTGAAATTCTGAAAATTTGAGCTCTGTACCTCTTTTCTTTTTCACGCTACAGCAATTTTAAATTTGAGGGGGGTCACCCCAAAAACATGTACCGGTGTGAAATTATGGGGTTTCTATTATACGGTTAAGCACTCAAATTTACAGGAAAAATACTGTAAATCTTACAGGAAAATCTTGGCAACAATTCTGCAAACAAAACCCCATAAAACTACAGCTTTTAAAGGTTCAAATTCACTGTATATTTTACATTTTAATGCGTATGTTTTACAACAAACTAAATTTTACAGTAATGCACCGTAAAAATTGGTTGACATTTGTGGATAAGATAGGGTGTTCGTCCGTGTTTTTTTATCTTCTACACATTCACAATCTCTGTAATAACTCAATATGTTTTAAGTGTTTTGATTGAATTTATTTTTACAGTATACTGTAATTTTTACAGTAATCAATTGGCAGAAATGCTACCAACAATATTTTATAGTGTGGTGAAAATTGTCTCAGATACAGCTACACACGTTGTACTCGCATTAACTTGACCAGACCTTGCGCATTCATCAAATCAAGAGGTTTATGAGCTGTCACTCATACGGTGATTTTTAGGTACAGCAAACAGACCAATGCAGATTGGTTTGTTTGGAAGACTTTCATTTGGCTTTTGGGTATGATTTCCAAAAGTGAAAAACTCTTATACCTACAAATTGGAATGTTATTTTGCTCAATATTTGATATATGAAAAGATCTTGTAATTATTATAATATCCCCAAAACTTCCGCCAAAATTGTCGATTGGCCTGTTTGGAAGACTCTAGTGTTTTTTCAGGTGACTATCTTTGGAATTAAGTGCTCAATCCCATTACAGGAGAGCGTAATGACTATTACCCGATGATCGTGAGTGTATGCATGCCGTGAAACTCTGAGTAACGGTTGCCTTTCCAGAGGTATTATGCACCGTCTAACATTTTTAAAATAGAGGTTAATAGATTAATAGAGGTCAACGGGGTTTACCTTGTTTGTCATTTTTCTCGACAAACAAGTACAAATGATGACCTTTGACATCTGATGAATTTTGTCTTATACCTCTGTAACCATAACTTGTAGGTAGTACAAACTATACCTTTTGGTTTACCTCTTTACAGCAATCCAAGCATATACCCACAGGCCACTTATACTTATCACAATGATGCAACCATATAATTGTTAGCCAATCGCTGATAGTACCTATTAAGGTCAATGTCTTTTGAGGGGGTAAGCAAGGTGGCCATTTGCATGTTCGTTTTCAATAGTTTATGATGTAGAGAGGTTCCCAAATTTCAAATTAAAGACAAAATGAAATATGCATATATTAGGCGGTGGAGCTTTATTATGCCATTTTGTTGGTGTAAGTGGGTTGAACAAATATGTTTTGTGCGTGAAATGGCTTGCTTATGATTACTTAGCTTCTAGTAAAATTGATTAAAATTAGCACCCAGGACAAGGGCAAAAAACTGTTGGGGGAAAAAAGACATCTTGTCAAAATGGGTATGAGTCTACACCATGTGTTAAGAACAATTATTTCTCTTTCAAGATACAAACAATATTTTCCCATGCAGCGATATGTATCAAAAATGCTTAAACTGAATTTTCAAATGAACTAAAGGAATATTTATGCTTTCATAAAGCATATTTCATTAAAAACATTAATAAGAGATAGTTACTTACCCGAGCCAAGGTATAAATCGTTCAATTCGCCAAATCCTGACAGTCTATTTTCCATAATGTGTATCGATTTACAATAGAGGATTTTCACACTCTTCAAAAAAAACGACTGAATTCTGAGACTAAGCTACTAAGCTACAGGAGCACGTAAATGTTTGAAACCTTTGGTAGTTGGTATGGACCCTCTATATCAGTGCAAGGTAGTTAGTAATCTCAATATGCTCCTAAACTTAAAAGTAATGTTGATATCCCAACACATGAGAGCACATTTTTCGCCTAAATTTGCCAATTTCTATACTAGTAAACCTAATGCTATTCCATTCTTTGGAATCCGTAACAGAGGGCTTTTTACAGGTGTGTCCTAATGCCGATAACATTGCATCATTTGATTTTCTCATCAGTCCTAGCTCCTTGGACAAATATTGAACTTGACCTAACTTTATGTCAATATAAGAAGGGTTAACTGATCTTATTTTTCAAGCTATATTTGATGAACTTTGGAATAAATATCATTAGCATCGACCTATTTATACGGACGGGTGCAAGGTTTTGCGCAGGGCTGCTGCAGCAGCTTTAAGTCAGCGCGTTCAACGTCGAAGGAGAGTCAGTCAATTCATTATTTTTTTACTGATTCACTATCAAGTCTTATGGCTTTGAAAGGCAGAGTGTCGCCATCCCTATATTGCTGAACTGTTGGAATGTGTCTCAATTGCAAAAATTTGTTGTCTTAGCTTGGATTCCAAGCCACATTGGTATTCAAGGCAATGAAAAGGTTGATGCATTGGCAAAAGAAGCCCTTAATATGAACATAACAAATATTGAGATCCTTTAACAGATTTCAGGGTTTCTATTAATAACTACATCAAAAACAAGTGGCAAATATACTGTGGGATTCATTACCCAAAGTAGTTTAATTGAACGAAGGGACAAAATTGTTTTAGCGCGATCTAAAATTGGTCATACTTGCATGACCCATGGCTATTTGCTTCACTGAGAATATTAATTAGTCAAAAAGTGTCTTATTTGACTAATTAAAAATTAGTCATGCAAATCAATTGTTTTATCATTCATAATATGTACTTCAATGCTGGAAACATGTTTGCTATGCTGGAAGATAACCTTCCCATATTTTAAACTAGTTTTCATGATTACAAAATATTTTAATTACCTCTAAATTTACAATTTAAAATGACAAATTAATGACTGACGAATTTAATTTGTCAAATGACAAATTGACCAATTAAAAACGACTTTAGACTCATCACGTGACTAGAATTAGTTTGTCAAGCACAAAAATTATGACTTTAAGTGCACATTGGTCATTTGCTAATTAGTAATTTGACGAATTTTGTAAATTTTAAAGTCCAAATTTTCAAGTTGTAGAAATATTTGCAATTATGAATCCGAAAATCTTTAAAAACATTCTTTTTAATTAAAACCACTTTTTAGCACTATTTTGTGGATTATAAAAAAAATAATGTACATGACTAATATTTAATTAGTCAAATCAGACACTTTTTTGACTAATTAATATTCTCAGTGTTAGAGGTGAGCCAGTCCCTTGGTGTGTTCCTTCTGATTGTGCTCTTTCTGTGAAACGTGCGTTGATTATGCGCTATGTACAAATATAACATCCCAGATTTGAAAACATTATTTCAAGATATAAGGCCTCTTCAGGTTATAATTTTTCCCGGAAGAGGCTCATTTGTTAAGTAGTTTTAACTTTTTATAAATGTAACTAGATTTTACTGAAGTGTATTTTTAGAATGGTTTTTAAATTTGTCTTAAATGTTTGACGTATCTTATCTTAATGACACGATATGACACAATTGTGTTGAGTTGTCGTTAAATTTTAATACTCACTCACTTATTACGTTATACAATAGATCGTTTTATTCAAACTGATTTTTTTTCAAGAAGAAATGAATACCAACTAAAATTGCATGTTTGAATTGTCTTTGCTGTAATGAGTTAGTCTGAAAGACACCAAATAAAAATCTTCAGATAGCCTGTTTATCGTTTAACCTTTCAAAAAAAAATCTTTCCTGAATGTAATACGATGCTAAATATATTAATGCTTGTTTATGTACTTTGTTTTACAAATTGTCTTGTCTTGTTGTTATAACTTTGACTGATTATTTAACTGATCTGAGTCTGGTTTAATAATAAGTATCAAGAATTACAACTTGAACAATCAAGCGTGAAATGAGTAATCGTTACTATTAACAAATGATTATACATGTAAGTAATAGGGTATTTGTGACAATTTTTAGCTTTTATTTACCTATTTCGAGTACTAAATCATTGAATTGAGTATTTACGATTAACCATTTTGAGTCCCAATTACTAGCACACTGATATTGTGTGTGTGTGTGTGTGTGTGGTGTGTGTGTGTGTGTGTGTGTGTGTGTGTGTGTGTGTGTGTCTCTCTCTCTCTCTCTCTCTCCGACTTGGCTGATGCCTTTCGGTCCGTCGATCTAATAACAATGTAATAATATAGATTTTCCCGGCCAACTTCGCACTTTTATCAACCAAAAAATAATTTGGCAATCAATTTCGCACGTTTTGGGCTTATTGGTCTAAATCCTAAGTACAATTTCGTACTATGAGCACTGGATTACATTTTACTTCAATCATTTTCGTTGTACAGCATAACCGTTAGCATATGGTAATGCAAGTTCGTCTTTATGCTTTCAACTTCGCCATTTCGCATTTATTTCGAAAAATCATCAACTTTTTTCGCTATACGTAAACAAGAACGGTGCGAAACAATGTACGGTTGCTTTTCAATTTAGCGAATTGCTATTTTAATTGGCGATTATGCATTCAATTACGTTACGTTATAGACCTATAATATACGTTTACGTTTAATAGACCTACAATGACAAAATCAGTAAAATATCTATTTTGATAAAACATGTAAAAACAAATTTTAGGAAATTTCATATCTTCAGGACACGCATATAATTATAGGCCTATATTTTGCCGGCAAATTTAATTCGTCATGTACAGTAATGTAACTGAAAAAATAGGTTAAAGGTGGGTGATCCGATATATGACCTCGTCACCCACTTCACTCCATCAAACTTGAGATTTTCATATCACTGAAAGTAACATGTGTTTCTTCATTGCCATGAAATGTTTTCTTTTGATGTTATTGGAGCGAAAACGTCCCAAAGGTGGTCGAAGTGCACCACAATGAATTAATTTTATGGCCAATTTATGCACATTTTTTATTCCACTATCCAAACGGCTATACCAATTTTAATGTGTTTCAAACTTTTCGAACACACTAAACATTTGTCTTTGATGGCGGCTATTTTCATTAACATGATTAATTGAACGTCAATTAGAATGTACATTGTTCAAATAAAATCCTCTTTAAAGCCTATAAATTCATTCTGTTAAGTTGCTATCTTCTGAGTTTCTATTGGCAACTCAGCTTATCACCGTAGTTTATCTTTTCACTTTTTCATATATATATTACACCTGGCAACAAAAAGTATCTCGCGGCATGTTTTTCGATATATTGTGCAAAGTCCTACCATTTGGAAAGTTTCCGAAATATACAGTTTGTTGATTGGCTAGATCTTGCGCTTTCATTTAATACTGGCTTGTAAAAAAGCGTGCAGAAAGTGGCTGAGATAGAACGCCCGAAAAAAACGCACCCCCCCCCCCCCCAACCCAAAAAAAGTTGCAGGTTTGGAATTTTTCAGTGGGCATTGCTGTGTATCTGGGCCAACACGCGGATCACATCAATATTGGCAAGTAGGCTTTCTCGCTTATTCAGTCGGGAAAACCTCTTTGTGTAAAATCAATACAACGCGTCAAATTATTGTGTTTTACCATACAGTGACCATTGAACAATCCAAAATTGCAACTTTTGGGTTTGGGGGTTTGCGTCTTTCGGCCCTCTATCTCAGCCTTTTGCATGTTTTTTTACCAGCGAGGTGGTTAAATGAAAGAGCAAAGACATAGGCAACAAATGTTTATTTCGAACACTGCGAAATGTGGCCAACTTTGGCACAATACTGATCGAAAACTGCCGAATACTTTTGTGCCAGGTGTTTATCACTGCCACGTCTTAACGGAGGTGCCCGATTTAATTGATGAATTTCATCCTGATAGATTTCGTGCCGATATTTTCATCCTTTTTGCTGGGAGAGCTAAAAACTTGATTTTTGTAAGCACCATAGAGTACTGTGTAAAATTCATATTGGTCGACCCCAAATGGGGCACATTTTCGGCCTCATAACTACCAAACCAATAGCCTTTTGCCCTATAGCATTTCACAGGGTAAATGAATAAAAAGAGTCGCTTTCTTCTGATACCACAATTTTGACCACTTCCGGTAAAATCCGGGGCTTCTGTGGACGAGGCCCTATTAGTCGATGGGACTGGACATTTAATTTTCCTTTTTATATGTATCATGCCTCGCTTGTACTGATCAGTCTTTAAAGGCCACCGTGTGTATTATGATAATCTTTCGTGTCTACACTCATTACTATGATTAAAAGTTCAAAGAATCCTTTTTATCCTTTAATCATGATACATTTCCTTTCAGAAGAAGGTCTACATTTTTTTTTGAAAGGCTATCAGGTCATTTAAACTCCATTACATCTATGGTAATCAGTCCATATAATATTGTGCATCCGAAGCGAGGAGGAATGATTTTTTTCCCCTGACTATATGATTAAATGCTAAATATTGCTAATTCAAAAGAACAGTTTTCATTTTTGGTATCTCAATGGCGACATAAGAAAAACAGAATTGAATCGCAAAGCTCTCCAATTGAAATCGATTGAGCTAGTTAACGCAATTGGCCGACCATTCTACGCGGGTGAATGCTCCTTTAACGAAATCGAATGACGTTTTGCTTAATTGAAATACCAATATAACACCATCATCGGTGCATTTCGCACGAAAACAAACGATGCTTTTATAAAATGGAACACTAAATGATGCCGAAATTGGGTCGGGAAAGACCCTATTTTCTGATTCATGCTACAGGGATCAAAAAAAGAACTATCACGATTTCTATTCTGGGAGGGAAAAAGACAGCGATAGGAAAAGGTAGAGGACAAATTAAAATATTAAAAGCAAACGCGGGAAAGAGAGATATACAAAAGGGGGGGATAATTCGTAAGGCGCGATATGTTTCTATTGAATAACTGTAAGTTATAAAAAGGTAAAAAAATCATCATACAGGAGGTGGTAAACCTGCCGCATGAAATTTATTGTGCGGTGTACAATATCCAAAACATGGAATGGGGATGGACATATAAACGGGGCGACTAAACAAAGGGACCCTGTGAAAACTGTTACTGCTTCTATATGTGCAATCGTACCAAAACAGATACTCAGAATAATAAACATTTCCGCCATTTTTGGTTAAAGAAACAGTTTTCACTTTAGAACTCAGTGCAAAAATCAGTATTTTGATATATATAGGGACACTTGTTTTGAAATCTCTTGTTGCAACCTTTAACCCTCGTCTAGTTGTAACACGGTTTACTCAAGGGGGGGGGGTACCACCCCTCGGATTTCGTTATAAAGCACCCGATGCTTATGCTTTTGATACATTGGATAGCTATGGTCCCCTCTTTCCATGATATCAAAATACGTACCACCATTTTCCCCCCCCCCCTTAGTTGTTATATGGCGTCACAAGACGTCATAAATCCAATTGTCGCTAAAATTTGTACGAACATCGGATTTTAATGCGGTTTATATTTTCAAAATGTAACACAAAATTATCTTGTGTTGCAACCAAGTTCAATAGGGATGGTAACCGTAAATCCCCCCCCCCCCCGTGGTTAAGACGTGAGTTAAAGCAGTAACACCACGTGGTTTTTTTTTTTGTTGAAGAGCGCCTCTAATTTTCCCGAATATTTTGATATTTTTGCACAGTTGCATGTATTGACTAGTAAATGTAGAGCTCAAACTCGGTCGCAAAGAAGGCATTTTGTAATGAATAATTAATATCGTAGATCTCCGATAATAATTCCACGGCTAGCGTCTGCTGGGAACGTCCTTCCAATATGCAATAGCTGGAAAATCGCCCCTGATACGTGTATACGCTCATCCATTAGTTCTTCTGTCGGTTCGGCAAGTTAACTCCCCCCCCCCGTGTTAAAATGCATATTAACAAAAATAAAAAAAATAAAAAATTTTTTGAAGAGCGCACCTACTTTTCCCATATTTTGATATGATTTGCACATTTGCAGTGAGGAGAGATTGGATTTGGTAATGACTAGTAAATGGTAGATCTCGAAAACTCGGTCGCAACCTAAAGGAATTTTTGTAATTAGAATATTAATACCGGAGATCTCCGATACTAATTCAACGGCTGCGGCTGCTTGGAACTTCTCTTCCAATATGAAATAGCTGGAACTCGCGCCATGTCGTGTATCCGCTCATCCATTAGTTCTTCTGGGATCGGTTCAGTCAAGTCAACCCCCCCCCCCCCCCCCGTGGTTTAAGACGTGTTACAAGCAGAAACACCACGTGTTTTTTTTTTTTGAGAGCGCCCTAATTTTTTCGATAATTTTGAATATTTTTGCACAGTTGCATTGGTCATTGACTAGTAAATGTAGAGCTCAAAACTCGGTCCAAAAGAATGAATTTTTTGTAATTAGAATAATAATATCGGAGATCTCCGATAATAATTCACGGCCTAGCGGCTGCTGGGCACGTCCTTCCAATGAGAAATAGCAGGGAAATAGCGGCATGTACGTGTCTGCTCTCATCCATTAGTTTCTTCTGTCGGTCAGGCAAGTCCAAGCCAAGAATCATCATATTTCATTGATGACACATTTCCTCAAGGACGGACATAAACTCCGCCATTAAATCAGGGATACCGATGCTACTTACAAAATCGCTTCCTTTTATGACTAATACAGCATTTTAGCATTACCACTTCGCAAGGATATAGTTTACCGTCAATATTACCACAACTGTGAAAAAAATTCACTATTGTAAAAATTGGTGGGCGCTCGTCAAAAATGTGCTGTTATTGCTGTCAAGGTCCCGGTTGGCGGCCGTCCGTTTGTTGTCAAAATGTACAATTAATGCTTAACAAAATTAAACATTGTTATAAAAAAAATAAAAAAAATAAAAAAAATAAAAAGTATGCATAAAATGCATATGGTATGATAAAAATGCTTGCGAGGTAGTTTAAAAAAGAAACGGTAGCGTTAAAACTATGGTAGTTCAAAAATACCACGTGTGGTAAATGAAGACGGGTCAGCTAAATGAATACACGTCCTGAAATCAAGATAGGTCATTTTTCGCGTCGTGGGCCATTCAAGGAGATCCCATTATCACTCATTGTATTTTTTTTAAAGGAATTTTTTTTCCTTTTTCGGTTTTTTTGTTTTTTAAATTTGGTATGGATGGAAAGCCTTAAGTAACGTAGATACATATAAATTCAAAATAAGTTGAAAATTGTCCACATTTGTTTGATATTTTGCCACTTTTAAATTTCCCGCCCAATAGCTTACTCTGACAAACTATTCCGACAAATCACATCGCAGGCAATGGTGACGTCACAGTGATACCATCCATAATTTTTACGTCGTTGTGACCATCATATCGCGTGTTGCCACTTCAATAATAATAAACACAACTAACGGAAACAAATATGTATTCTTGTAACTTTTTTTTCTAATTTTATTATTCTTCATTAATCCATCAAATATTACAGTGTCAGCATACCAATTCGGAGTCAACACGATGTTTTGGTCAGCCTTTGACGTCACGAGTTGGGCGCTTTTGATCAATGAAGCCGTGGCGAAAAAATCGCCCAGTTTTCTTGCGTATGTCAAAAAAGTCAAAAAATTAAATGCCTCTTTTTTGGTTAATTTTACATCAAATTGTATTTTTTTTCGGGAATTCGTGATGTAGTAACATATATTTTATGAATGTAAGTCAAACTGGAGCTTGACCAAAATTCTTTACATATTTCCTTTAAAACAGTTAACTGTTTTCGACTCCCATCATTCATTGACAGGTGACCTGTTCGGCCCCTAGCCTCTGGTCGGCCTAGCCGCTTGTAGCTTCAACACCTCAAGCGTAGATACCACGGGTACACTCTTGAAGAACGCGTTTACAATTACCCATTCTTAACCTTGCATTGACGTCACTATTTACTAAGCCGATGTCTAATTTCTACGAATCTCTGTTACCAGTCTTTAGTGTAGATTGCGTATCTACGAACTAACGGCTGGTCGTTTGGGATTCGTATCTACTTAAACTGCGGGGATTTAACTCACACTTACATGATACAGAAGATGCGTAGAAAATGATCTCAGGGGGCGATTTAGTAAATAGATTGACCATGTTAACAATATAAAACGGGTCAACAAAATTAATAAACAGACATCATGTGAAAATAACGACTTGGGATACAGAGTTATTTTTTGTTGTTCTGAAGGTTTGTTGTACTGTAATTATTTTTGTACACGTTTGGTTCGTTAAACTTTATCACCCAGTTTTAACATGTTTGAATTTTTAAAATTTCACATATGTTTGGTGTTTATTATCTATGTTGATCATTTCCATGCATTTCATATTTCCTTCCGACTTATTTCAAGGCCTGGAAATCTTTGGCAGGTATTTTTGTAAAAATGTAACATACCTTTTTGTTCTTTGTTTGGCCTTAATATATAATATATAATAATTTTTTGATTTTGTTTTTTGTTTATGACTTATTTCAATCTTTAAAATTTTCTACGTCATAGTGATTACCATTTTTAAGCCTATTTCTTGAATTCATTTCTTTCAGATGGGAATTTAGCGACTTAGGGCTCGCGTTCCCACTATGAGTTTGGTTACCAGTACGTTGGTTACTTGATGCTACATCGAGCACTTCCTTGCGTAGTGGGAACGTGTTTTATGTGGACTCCGACCTACATCCGAGATCGGGTCGAGAGACCAACTTCAGGTAGGTATCTTCGGTACTAGGACGCGGTACCAAATGCATAGTGGGAACGCGTTTGTACATCGGAAGTGGCCCGTCTCACTACCCGCCGAAATCACTGCCTTGGCTGTGAGCAAAGACAAAAATATCACAACCAAAATCCGTATTGTCTACATTGAATTCACATAATTACCTGAAACTCTTCCTGATTAGTTTTCTTCTATTGTTATCGTATATAATTAAGTATAAACACGAATACTTGAGGATATTTTGTTAGCGATAAGCGCAGCGTGAAAAACCCCTGCCTGACGGACATTCATAACACGTAAAGTCAATGATACTTCCGGGTTTACGATGACTCTTTAAAAAATTGACTACGGCCACGCCGATTCATCAAAATGATCAGAATAGTAGACCGCTGTGTCTTTTCGACAGTCAGCCTGTTTTTTACATCAACATTTTCAGCAGAGAAAAGAGAGAATCCTATTTGTTTCCGATTCAATCTCAACAGAAGGAATACAGCAGATCCATTTTTGCAAAATAAACTAGTGGCAGGTTGGGCGAGCATTGTCAAGACACAACATCCGGGTAAGTGGGCGCGATACTACATCCACGCTTGGCACGGATGGGGTAGCTATATCGCGGCAGTGAGAACGCGTAATCAATTGGGCCGAGTCCCACTTCGATGTGGACTCGGATCTAGTCCGAGCACACATGGTTATAGTGGGAACACGACCTTATATTTGCAGATTAAATGCGGATTAATTCTTTTTTCACTTAAATGTATCATGTAAAGTTCGGTTATTGTTTAGGTGCCTCGTGTTAATAGATATTCGTTTAGAATTGTAAATGCAGTTTTACAGTCAATCGAGTGTCATTAATAATGATTTTTTCAATCATTTGTATTATCCATATGATTATGATTAATGTGATGTCAAAACATTGGGCGGGGATGAGTCATATTAATACACGTAGGTTCTTCACAAGTTTTAGGGGATGCAGAAGGGGTTTAAGTGTGGGTCCGGTGTGTATTCCCCGTATGATTTTATGCCAAATTGATTTTGTTGCTGTTTGGGGTTTAATAGGACCTAAACTGGGCAAAACTTAGGGGGTTCAAATTTTTCTACTGATTCCCCCTTTTCAAGGTGGAGAAAATGTTAGTACAAGGAAAAATTTAAAAAATAAAATCGCGTCAAAAATTTGTGTTTTATGTAGCCTAACGCGTTCGTCTCGTCATAAGATTAGAAAAAGTATATCATTGCCTGGTTTCAATCCTTTAGTTAAAGCGTAATAGCCCCATAATGGTTCAGATGTCACTGGGGGTAAATGCTCCATTTGTTGAAAGTGGTGGTCAAAAAATGACTTCCTTTGTCATCTGAAACATAAAATGCATTTTTAATTGATCTTTTGATATCACCATTGCGACATGCAGGAAAGTTTCTGGTGACCC